>JANZLH020000100.1:692733-710062 GCA_026770325.2 Erythroxylum fimbriatum
TCTATAAATCATGTCTAATCACCTCTAAGGCATTAGAACACATTTAATTTAACCACCATGGTCATATCCATCCAATGAACTCGATTTTTCAGATTTAAAAGCTTATATGTCGAAAATCTCCAAGATTTCACATACCGATGAACTCTAATTTCATGTAAGGGCATATAACATTATAAATCATTGGCATACGTACCAAAAGGATTAAATTCATCTTTGAACTCATAGACAAATATGTATATGTCAATATACAGTAGTATCTCCAAATACAAAACAATCACCAAAGGGCTCAGAAAGTCCGGCGTTACAAGTCCTGTTGTTACAAATGGTATCAGAGCCGGTACCCGAACCGTTGTGTCAGCTAGACTGGGCCCTAAAGAGGGCTGGGCCCTAAGAGGGGGTAAATTGTGAGATCCCATATCGGTTAGGGAGAGGAACGAAGTACGCCTTATAAGGGTACGGATACCTCTCCCCCTAAGACTCGTCTTCCCAAGGGCGGGAAGAGCAAAACCGTGAGGGGTTTGGCCTAAGGGGCAACCCAAAGCAGACAATATCTATGGGTGGCTGGTTTGGGTTGTTACAAATGGTATCAGAGTCGATAACCAAACCGTTGTGCTAACTAGGCTGGGCTCTAAAGAGGGCCGGGCCCTAAGGGGGTGGAGAGTGTAAGATACCACATCGGTTGGAGAGGAGAACGAAGTACGCCTTATAAGGGTATAGATACCTCTCGACCATAGACACGTCTTCCCAAGTGTGGGAAGAGCAAAATCGTAAGGGGCTTGGAGCCCAAAGTGAACAATATCTGTGGGAGGGTAGTCTAGGCTTTTACAAGTGGTATCAGAGTAAGTTCCCAACCTGATGTGCCAGTGTAGGACGCTCACTCACTACCATTCGAACAATCTTTTCAACACACCTTCATTCTCCTCTCATCCACACCATTTTCTACTCGTTTCACCGTCGATTGCTACCATGGATGATTCCAGTGGGTTCTCAGTTGTGAAGTCTCACTTCTCTCCTCTTGAAGATGTAACAATGACTTAAGTTCAATGGGCTTCAAAAGGGGAGTTACTTAATCTATATTTAGCTATGATTTATGAATTCCTAGGTTTAGGATTTGTAATTTATAGTTGAAAATTCTTGATTAGAGTTTAATCAAGTATGGATACTCATTGTGTTGTTGGGATTCGTTGATGTAAAACTTTGAGCTTAAATATATGAAGTTTCATATATGTTTATTTGTGATCTTGTTGAATCTCTTTTATCTTACATAGCTGTGTTTGATATTGAGTTGATTTGAGATCCCAAGTAACTTATTGCATTGATTTCCAACTACACACACTAAGGGCGTTTAACAAGGTCTTAAGAAATGGAGTTCATTGATTAAGACCTTGGACTTAAAGAGTTTTTTAAGGTTTATCATTTGAAGCTTAGTGACTTTCACTCCCACCAAAATTTATTTCGAACTATGATTGCCAGAGCTCATTTTTAAGATGATTCTATCACATTTGATCATTGTTTTTACCTTTTAAATTTCTATTCCCAAAATCCAAAAACACTTTTGATACATTTTCCTTATAGTTCCTTTCCAATTTAGTAAAGATTTCCAAACAACAAACCCCTTTATTTCTTACCAACTTAGTTTGCATTCCATGACATATAGGTTAGCTTAGGTCCATTCGTTAGGTTCCGATTAAGTGAGACGACTCGAGGTTTCATTCTATATCGCAATCCTTGGAATTAAATTTTTTGATTTGACCTCCAAGGGTAAGAACAAAAGGCTTAGAATCACTAGGCTGACACCTAAGAGGGGGTGGATTGTAAGATCTCATATCGGTTGGAGAGGGGAACGAAGTACGCCTTATAAGGGTATGGATACCTCTCCCCCTAAGACGCGTTTTCCTAAGGTTGGGAAGAGCAAAACCGTGAGGGTTTTGGCCCTAGGGGCAACCTAAAGCGGATAATTTCTGTGGACGGGTGGTCTGGGCTGTTACATTCTGTGTGGTGTCTAAATAGTCAAAAGCACAATCAAATCCCTAAACTCAAAACAGGTAGGTGATGTTAATGTTAGAGTTGAGTCTTGTCAAGCTGTCCTTAATAATATCCAAGACCAAATGAGACCTTTGGTTAATAGGACTCAACTGGTAGCTGCGAAAAATGAGGCCATTACTAACTTGATTAAAGCCTTAAGTGATCAAGAGTCTTTCTATAAACAATTATCCCGTATTTAGTGGCTCAGGATAAGGAAAGGAACACCAAGTTCTTCCACAATTCTCTCTTGTTAAATAGGAATAGGAACAACATTCACTCATTATTGGAGGGAAATGATCATAGGATTATTGACTTTGAAGAAATCCAAAAACAGTTCCTGGATTTTTTTTCAAAACTCTCTTGGGAATAAATAAGAAAAACCTAGTCTCTTCTAGGGAGTACGTGGCAGCTCTTTTTCCTCATCCGATTCCTGAAAACCTTATAAACATTCTCATAGCTAAAGTCTCTTTGCATGAGATTAAGGATATATTCTCCTCTTTCCTGAAAACCTTATAAACATTCCTGAAAACCTTATAAACAAACATGTCATATTATTGGGGATGATGTCACTAGGGCCATCAAACATTTTTTCCATCATGGGAGGCTTCTCAAAGAGCAACTCAACTTTTATTTCTCTTGTTCCTAAGAAGAATCATCCGTCCACTGTTTTTGATTATAGACTTATCTCCTGTTATAGCATGATCTATAAGGTGATCACAAAAATCATGGCCAATAGGCCCAGAGAGATACTGCCCCACATTATCAACCCAAACCAAAGTGCTATCATAAAGAACCGTCGTATTGTGGACAACATCCTTGCGGCTTAAGAAACTTTTAAGAACTATCACCTTGCTAATAATTATAAGAGATGTGCTTTTAAAGTGGATTTGAAAAAAGCCTATGATTCAATTAAATGGGATTTCCTCCTAAATGTGCTCTTAGTTGTAGGACTCCCTTTTAAGTTTATCAAGTGGATTGAGAGTGTGTAAGCTTGCCTTCATGCTTTGTCCTGATCAATGGATCTCCTTTTTTTTGTGGTAAGTCAGGTTTAAGACAAGGAGACCCTCTATCTCTGTATCTCTTTATTATCTATATGGAGGTACTCTTTAGGAGTCTGAATGCTTCGGTAATAGATAGTGTTTCTTTTAAATACCAATGAAAGTGTAAAGCTCTTAAACTTTCCCATCTTTTGTTTGTTGATAATCTTTTATTGTTTTGTCATGCTGATTTGACTTCGGTGCATACTTTGCTTAATTGCATGTGTACTTTCTCAAATTTTTCTGGCATGGACATGAACCTTAGCAAGAGTCAATTCTTTTTATCTCCTAATATAGATCATATGGCCCATTAGGTGGAAACAATTTTAGGTCTTAAAAGAGGTTATCTCCCTATGAGGTATCGAGGAGTACCTCTTTTAATAGATAGGTTATCTAGGAGAGATTGCATGCCACTGATGGATATAATTGATTCTAGAGTAGACAAATGGACCCATAAAACTCTGTCCTATGCTGGTAGACTTCAGTTGATTATTTTTGTCCTTTTTACTTTTCAGGTCTATTGGTCTAGTCATTTCATACTTCCCTCCTCTATTATTAAAGAAATAAAGTCTAAACTTAGGAATTTTTTTATGGTCTGGGAAGGTTGTGTCAAATGAACATGCAAAGTTTAAATGGAACGACCTTTGTAGACCTAAAAAAGAGGGTGGACTAGGGATTAAACATTTGTCAGCTTGGAAAAATGCCTTGCTAGGAAAAAGAATTTGGATTCTTTTTAATGATAGTGAAGCCTTGTGGGTCAAGTGGGTACATACCATTATTCTTAGAAGGAAAAATTTTTGGAGTGCTCAACCGACTAATAATGGTTCTTAGAGTTGGAGAAAGCTTCTACATGTTATAGATCTCATTGGAAACCAGTTTAAATTTAGGATAGAAAATGGGAATTCTACTTTCTTATGGCAGGACCATTGGCAACCTAGAGGTATCCTAAAGGATCTCTCAACTCCTAGAGTGATCAATGGATGGTGCTAGCAAGATGCCACAAATGAGATCATTAGCAAGATGCCACTAATGTATCAACCAGATTGTTCTTGACTTGATAGATTGGAATGGATTGTCAGCCCTTCAAAAGCATATACACATACTTCATCGTACAATTTTATGAGACCTCCTAATCTGAGTGTGCCTTGGCATAAATTAGTATGGCATAAAGGTACTAACCTAAGGTGTTCCTTCATTCTGTGGTTAGCTTTTCTAGATAAGCTACAAACAAGGGATAAGCTCCTTTATTCTTATGTTCCTAATCACTGCTCCTTATGTTCCTTGGATAACGAGTCTGTTATCCACCTCTTCTTTGAATGTTCATTCTCAAAATCAGTATGGTTACACTATCTCAACCATTTTTAGATATACATTCCAAACCTGTTAAGCCTTCAATCCATTCTAAATTGGTTCAGTCAGCCTAAAAATTTTGGAAACTTTGATCTCAAGATTTTTATCATTCTACTATCTGTTATTGTGTATAACTTATGGTTTGAAAGAAACCACAAAGCCTTCAAAGACATAGGCATGGAGGTAGGGAGCATTAACGCTAGAGTGATCTTCCAAGTTATGGAACAACTCTGCTCAAACATTGAGACAAGGTAATTGTGGAGTTATGCTTTTTTTTTTCTAATGTAATGTCTTGCAGGTCGGTTTTAGGTTATGGAAATTTGAGGTAAAGAGGAGATCACAATATCATCTCCCTCTTTAGTAATTTATAACAATGGCGAACCCAGTCATCAGGATAGTGTTCATAAATGTTGGGTTTTACTTGAATGTTTTGGATGAGTGGGTGTGTGAGTACTGCCGATGGTTCAGAGAAGGTTTTTTAAAAAATCCTTAAAGAAGAAGGTTGTAACATTTAGGAAGCTTGGTGTAGGGATAGATTGGTTGCAAGCATTAGGGGGATAGGTCTGGACATTCTGTAAAGGACCTTTACTTTTCATAAAAAGAGCTGATTACAATGAAGGAGATCAAGTCAATGGATTCTATCAAGTTATATCGGTATCCTTGATGATGAGATACTACAAGAGTGCAGTGAGTATATATGAAAGGAGTGAGTAAGGTTGTCTCTCAAAACATTATTGGAGGGATGACAAAACTAGGC
Organism: Erythroxylum fimbriatum; assembly: GCA_026770325.2. NCBI lineage: Eukaryota > Viridiplantae > Streptophyta > Magnoliopsida > Malpighiales > Erythroxylaceae > Erythroxylum > Erythroxylum fimbriatum. Next base: position 697,903 of record JANZLH020000100.1, read on the forward strand.
AGTATTTTGTATTTGGTCTTGTATAGTTTAAGTTCTTGTGTCATACATTGATTTTCTTGTATTCAGTTTAAATTTGCATCAAGTCTATTCAGGTTAGATTGGTTTTTTATTCGGTCTCGGTATATGATATGGTTTTGGGCAATCCCTAGCTACGTACATAAACCTATATTTTCTTGATTTGTAATATTACTGATTTATAAAAAAAAGTGCCTATAATAGACTTCAACAATATGATTCAAGATCTTATTTTTGTTGGTTTTCAAGATTTTTCTAGTAACATGAGAAAATATGAAACAATATAGAATGATCATGGACCTGTATATAGATATATTGATAATATTGTAGAATACTTCAATGGATCATATCCAAAAATATAGTTGGATGATGGAGACTTTGTTTAAAAAGCATAGGAGAAGATAAGTGTTCATAAGTCTTTGTTTTAGTAGGTTGTCAATGAATATTGTAAAGTGATAGTTAATATGGTCTCTACTCAATTATCTAATGAACTAATTGACTCAATTCCTTATAGGGTTCATTGATTTTTATGAAGTTAATTAAGGAAATTAACAATTTTTCCAAATAATAATAATTATTTTAAAAACAATTCAGTTCAATTAAAATTCTTTATTGTAGGGTGAGTATTGGAGCAACTGATAAGGTTGCTCCTTTGTGACCATAAGGTCACATATGGTCACAGGTTCAAGTAACAGAAACAGCCTCCTTATAAACATACAAAGGGAAGATTGCGTATATTATAACCCTCCCTAGACCCCACAAAATGGGAAGTCTCGTACACTAGGTGCGTTGACGTTTTTGGTGTAAAATTCTTTACTGATTTAGATATCTATGATATATTTATGTTTGTGATATTTGTGACAAATATATCATAATAGAGTGGTTAGTTGTTGATCACTTATTATGCAGATGATGATTAGAAGCATAGTGACCTTTTAATTACATAGGTATTTAAGAAAATAAATTAAAGTTTCCATTTAGGATGTTTCATCAAATTAATTATATTGGATATGAAAATAATATGATAATAAATGTGTCATTATGAAGAGAATGTTTTAGAAAGATGATTATTAGGTCCAATTTTATTATTGAAAATTTAGTAGAGGTGAAAAAATAAGTGAATAAAATTATAATATTTGGATATTGAAAATCCAAAATATACTAGAAGAGTATAAGACTTTTAAGTCACTAATTCAAGCCTATAAAAGTCCATAAGGATGACATTACAACCAAACATAAGAAAATTTGTGAGGCATTTGACCTATTGGAAAAGAAGGACTCCTTGACTCATAGAATGTTGCTGAGTAGCAAGAATGATGACATTATGAAAGATTTCATAAGGTATGAAAATTCTACGGACATATGGTCCAAATTGGAAATATACTTTGATAGCACCATAGTTACCAAGCTGAGTTCACTCATTATTAAGTTTGAAACCTATAAGAAAAGTTAGATCATTCAATGTAGAGACATTTAAGGCTAGTGCTAATATGAATATAAAAATGTGCCTTGCCTATTATGAGAATATCAAGATAATAAAGGATGCTATGAGGTGCTTATTACTGGATAAGGAACATCTTGAGGCTTCCAAATCATATACCAAGGTGCATATAGCTAACTCAAGCTCTTAAGGAGCCAAAATTAAGCAAAAAAACATTAAGGTGGGGCTAAGTGGAAAAGAGGAATAAAGGCTTCCACAACTTTTAAAATTACAAAAAGGCTAAGATTAATCAAGATGCAAAAGGAAAATGTCCTCCTAAGAAAAGAAAACATCAAAAAAGTAAAACGATACAATTATAGCATGAAAGGTTATTTCATTTATTATTATCATAAACATAAGAAGATATGACTACATAATATAGATGAATGTTATAATTACCTTTATTTAAGTTTTATAATTAAGTAACATTTTTTGTAGATCACAAACTTAAGAGTCATAAACGATGTAGTAAAGAAAAGAGATGCCTTTATAGAATTATGAAAAGTTCTATATAAAACAAGGTAGATATATGATGTAAGACAAACACAAGAATTATTAACTAGCGGCTAAAAGCACAAAATTAGGAAGTATGGTTGATATTAGGATGCTAGAATATTAGTTTTCAGGGTTGAGTTTTGACTAGGAATGTAGAAATTTCATATTTTGTAAAGATGGGAATTTAAGGTTGGATTGCTAGAAATTTAGGCTTAGAAGATATAGCTAGAATTTAGGTTTAAGTGTCCAGAATGTATGATAGGTTTACTGGAATTTAGTAAGGAACACAAAGAATGAAAGGTAGGAAACTAGGAATCACTTATAAGGTCAAAGAATTACTCTTAGAAGAAAGCATCATACCTTTTTGTAAAAAAACTCAAGTTTGTAAAAAAAAATTCCAAATTACATGTTATTGATGAAAGGATGAGTACATATATATAGAATTCTTAGAGTTCTTATTCTAGTAAGAAAATGATTTCTAATTAAAATCCTATTATGATAGAAATTCTATAAGTCCTAAACAACTAGGATATCATATCTAAAGTAGGATAACATAATACTACTACTTCCTATCTAATAAGGAATCCTAATACAATATGGATTTCATCCTTTATCTTTGATGTTAATTAAATTCTCAATCCTCATCACACCAAATAAAAGCTTGTGATTGATGAATCTTTCCTCTTTTATTTGTCTTATAAACTTTAAGTTATTTTGCATCAATTTTCCCCGACTTGTCTGAAGTTGTCCTTGATGTTAAATGTGATAAATATTGATCACATAAGTTTGAATTTAACTTCTGAAATTAAAATTCCAAAATCCATGTGTTTTTAGAAATCAGACTTCCATTCCACTTGACAAGAAATTGTCGATATCCTCTATCTCTGGTAGCTATAATTTGTTCATCAAAAACATCTTCTGTCTCCTCTTTAAGATGAGGACTGGTTGGAATTCTTACAGTTGCATTAAGGAATTACTCATCCTCTTGTCTATGATAAATAGTTAAATCTGTAACGTTCAAGATAGGACTTATTCCTATATCACTTGGTAATTCCAAAACATAAGCATTAACACTTATCTTCTTGATGATTTTATAAGGTCTAACTTTCTGTGAATGAAGTTTCTTATATTTTTCTTTTTGAAAATGCTCTGGATGAATCCTAACCGTCACCATATCCCATTGAATTCAACCAATTTATGATGTTGATCAGCATGTTCTTTATAAGACAAGTTACTAGTTGTTATCTTTTCATAGTATCTCATCGGAGATGTCCCTCATGTGTTGTGCAATATTTTCAGCTTTAACACTATCTTTTGTCACTTGTGTTAAAAGAAATAGATCAATAGGCTTCCTTGATTGAACTCCTGAAACTATCTCAAAGGGGCTCTTATTAGTAGACCTATTTATAGAACTATTGTATGCAAATTCTGCCATATGAAGAATTAGGTCCCAATTTTTCACATTGCCTCCAACCAAACATCTTAACAAATCCCCCAAGCTTCTATTCACCACCTCTATTTGTCCATCACTTTGTGAATGAAAAGAACTTGAAAATTGAAGCATAATGTTCAATGTTTTCCATAGAGTTCTCTAAAAATAACTCATAAACTTTACATCGCGATTAGAGATGATAGTTAAAGATAATCCATATAGATGTGTAACCTATTTGAAGAAAAATTTAGCAATATGGACAACATCATAAGTCTTGACCAATATATTTGCAGATGGTTTCATACCTAAACCACATGGCTTCCCTACAACATAGGGATCAAGAACATACCTATTTTTGTTTCTTGTAGTCAGATCCTTTAATTTTCTATCGTTGTTGGATTCTAACTTTGCAAGTGCACTCATAGATTCTCCTTTATTCCTATATTGTGTTAATTTTATATCTTCATTCAAATTTAGTTCTCCTTCATCATCCACGATAACATAATCTTCATCACCAACACCAAGGACATCATCAAGTTTTGAATTATCAAGCTTCGAAACTCTAAGTAGTTGTTGGTTAATCTTTTTAGCCCCTTGTTCTATTATATTAGCTTACTATCCGATTCTTTTAGCCTGTTACTTGGATGTTTCATCCTGTTTTCCTTATATTTTGATATTTTGTTCAAAGGTCTAAGTTTGTTGTTCGGGTTTTTTAGCCTCTAATTTAGGCGTTTTTGCTTACTGTTTAAGTGTTTGAAATTGTTGTTCAGTTGTTTCAACTTTAGGGTTTGCCAAAGAATCACTTTTTTTATATTTTTATACCTTGTCTACATTCATAGGATTCAAAACTATCTTCTTTCAATTAAATATAAAATGATAGGTTTTATCTTTTTTGAAGTGCTACACATCTCAATCATAAAGCCATGGTCGCCTAAGTAACATATGGGATACTTTCATAGAAATGAAATTACACTAAACAAAGTCCTCGCATATTCCTAATTTGAAAGACAATAAGCACTTTCAAGCAACTGGTATATTACTATCATCTACCTAAGCAACTTGATGGGGATTTGGATGTTTCTCTATGAGTAAATTCAACACTTCACAATGTTCTACAATATCATGTTCGTACTGTTTCCTCCATCAATGATAAAATTGCATACTTTATCTCTGCACCTAACTTGACTAAAGAAAATAATAGTACGAAGTCATTCTTCTTGTTGTTCTACTTTAGGGGTTGGAAGTATGTGTCTCACTACGTTACAATTTGTAAGACTAGTTAGTTCATCCCTAGAGTCTCCTTCCAACTCCTCTTCAGTTTCATTCTCACATATGTACTCATCATTTTCTTCTTCTACTGCTACGCCCATCATATGCAAAGCTTTAGTAGGAAATTCATAAGCAAAGTGGCCCCTACCATTGCATCGGAAGCACTTCTTGTCATTGTTTCCTCCTTTCATCCCAGTCTCTGCTATGGGTTTGCCTTTAGATTTAGCTCATTGAGAAGTTTTGTAGTTGTTTTATGGTGCAAATTTGATGCATTGGATGTTGGTCTAAAGTTTTGCACTTTTGTAGTTTTCTTCATGCCGAACTCTCTGGCTTGACTTTGAAACATTTTAGTTTCTTTTTTTCCTAACTATTGTTCCGCTCTTAAAGCCAAGTGATATGCAACTTCATGGCTATAAATCTTTTGCATTATCATCTGCTTGCAAATTTCTACCCATAAGCCATTTTTGTAATGAGATATAAGTTGTCGTTCTGACTTATTCCCTTCACATTAGCTAGAAAGTTCATTAAATATTTCCATGTACTCAGTTACGGACAAAATCCCTTGTCTAAAGGTTGTGAGTTGATCTTGGAGATCTTCTTGATAATGAAATGGTAAGTATTTTTCTGATAACTTTAGCTTCATCTCTTACCAATCAAATATTTGTGGCTGGTCTTTTTTTCAAAGTCCATCCGTTACCGATCTCCACCAGATTTTAGTGTGTCCAATTAGCTTCATCTTTGCAAATTCAACTTTTTGATCTTCTGGCATATGGTACCAATCAAAGAAATCTTCCATTGTTGTTATCCAGTATAAGAATAGGTGTGGATCCATCTTCCTACAAAATCAGCGACTTCAACACAAATATTCTTAGTAATGTCATCGAGTTTGTTGTATTTTTCAACTCTATCGTGGCATCTAAAGGCTTGCATGCACTCTCTATGTGCTGCTGGTTGATTTCTTTGTCTCGATAGGTGTTGATTTCCTAACCCCATTCGTGGTTGATTAGTGTTAGTCACTTCGTCTTGAATTTCATTTTTCCACCCTTAACATGAAGTGTAGTTTGTTGTCTAATATTATTTTCTGGAGTAGTCCTTGGAGCACCTTGTGATCGAGGGTCAATAAGTTCTAGTCTTTTTATAACTCTTAGAAGTATCTCATCTCATTGCTGATCACTGAATATTCCTCTATATGCCCTTTCGCTTCGTTTCATCATTGTGAACCAAAGCTCTGATACCAAATTGATGTAGGACAAATAGAAAAATTATTAACTTGTAGCTAATAGAACAAAATTAGGATGTATGACTAATATTAAGCTACTATAATATATATAAAGTTCTCAGAATCCTTATTCTAGTAAGAAAAGGATTTCTAATTTAAATCCTATTATAATAGAAATTTTATAGGTCCTAAATAATTAGGATATCATATCTAAAGTAGGATAACATAATACTACAACTCCCTATCTAATAAGAAATCCTAATACAATATGGATTTTAGCCTTTATCTTTGATGTTAATTAAATTCCCAATCCTCATCCCACCAAATTAAAGCTTGTCATTAATTAATTTTTCTGTTTTATTTCTCTTATAAACTATAAGTTCTTTTACATCAAGATATGTGGGAAACAACTACAAATTAAAGGTTCAAGCGAAGGACATTTACAAGTTAGTCATGCGTGATGATCGAATCTTTATCTTACATGATTTACTTTTTTCTCCTAAGATTAGATAAAGATTCGATAGAATCTTATTTAGTTATGATTTTAGTTAGCCTTCAATTTAATATTAATTTTTATAATAGTGATTGGATATCTCTTTTAGAAACGATTACTATAATCATGATTATATATTAGATGGTTTTTTGATATTGAAGGATATTTATTAGAAACATAAAATTGGTTTTCTTTATTTATATCATCTAATGCTCGTAATATTAATGCTAATTTGTGACTTATTATATTTAATCATAAAGTGACTTGTAAATGGATTATTCAAAGGACTTTTAAAAATTTTAAATAGAGTAAAATTGTTTACTTGTCACTACAAAAAAAAGTATAGAATCTGCGACGTTTGATTAGGGAAAAGTTGCAGATTGGTCAAACCTTTTTTAAATGTCAGGAAAAGTGAGAGTTTTTGGCGACGTTGTATTCAGACGACGCGAAATTAGAGAAGTAATTGAGACGATTTATTATTAAAACGTGGCCAAATAAATATCACGATGTTGTTATGAAGCAAACGTCGCGGAATTGTTAGTAAAGAAATTAAAACTCAGTCGTTTAACATTTGGGTTTCAAAGTTTTCTTCAATCTCGCGCGCCTCCCATATGTACTCCTACTCTCTACACTCTCTCATCTACAGACCACTTGAAATCTCCCTCTCAACGTGGCCACCCCACCCGTCGTCAATAGCTTCAATTCTCTTTGCCTTTTCCTTCAACGTTTGGGTATATATCTAGCTATTTCCTTTTTCCTTCAATAGCGCACTTCAATTCTCCCTCTCAAAATCACGCGTCCTCTGCGCTCACGGCCGGATTCCTAAGGTACACTCCAATGCCCATGCATTCTCTTATTCGTATATAATTTGCAAAATTTTGAACCTCTCTCTGGTGGGTATAGGTTATTTGAAGCACATTAACGAAATAAACTTGTCTTCCAAAGATTTGCTAGGCCAAATCCGAAAAGTAAATCAAGTCCAAGCACAAAACTGTTCTTCCATATATATAGTTTATCCATTTTTATGCCTTATTGGTTCTATAGATGGAACACCGAGTTGAGCATTAATATTTTTGATTTTTTGTTTTAATTTTCAAATTTAATGTAAATCTTGTCTTAATTCGTTGATTAAACCAAATTTCAATTGTTTCATATGTAGGCTTGAATTGGTTGAACATTGAACATTGAACATTGAGCATTGAACATTGACAGAGGAGAGTCATAGGGTAAGCACTTGGTATTTATACTATTATGTTTAAAGTTATATGTAATGGATCTCCTATTTTGAGTTAATCATGCTCACATCATACACCCCCACCACTCTTCAGAGGATTTGTCATTGAATTTTTTCCTATATTAAAAGGAAAACAAGCTTCTTTGTACAGAGGTACAAACATGGGTTGATTAGTATAAATAACACTCTTTATCTTCCTCCTTTTTCCCCAAATTTCATTATTCTTCTCTTCAATCTCTCTTTTCAATCTTAAATAGTCTTATAGACCTCCTTAAATGTTAAAGTATAACATTAATAGGTTTATTGTTCATATTGAAAGAATAACTATTTGTAAACTCATCTTTTTAGACTTTCTATTAAACTCTTAAGATCTCTCTAAAATAACATAGCCACCATAAATAGGTTCCATATCACATAACACCTCCTCACAATAACTTCTAATTAAGAGCAAAAACAACATTATTTTATTGACCTTCACCTTACTATATTCGTTTAGTATTTAAAGCTTGTATGGCTGTAGATGCTTCATAATATGTAAGTTTAATTTCTCTATAAAAGTAGCATTAGCGACATCTGTGCAATTTCATCCATTAATATTTAGTATACATACCTTATTATGAATATGACATTTATTATGGAATATATTTTTCCTCTATGTCTCTAGCTAATCTTCTTTGATTTGAAGACTTGATGCCTTCTTAGTAACAAGCATCTCACACTTAATAACATACTTAAAACCCCCATCACTATACTTTTTAGGTGGTTGTATAGCTTCCTTTTCCTTTGACTCACTTGCTTCTCCCACTTCTCCATCATCCTTTATGATTATAATTCCTCTCCTAGTCCCAAGCTTATCCCTTTGATCCTTAAAAGCTAAATCAATGTTAATAGGACTAAGTTCATTATCTTGAATAACTTTTCTTAGAGGTATTGGATTGCGTATAGTAGGCCTTCTCTTGTTAGGAACTCAATGATGTTGTACCCTTTACAATTTTACAACGTGATAGGATCTCCTCAGTAATATGATGTTCATCTTAAGGTTTATGTTCCTATTCTCAAATTGTTTTTTTTTTGACATTTACCTATAATTATCAAATTGTTGTGGCATAGCTTATCTTACTTGTGAGTTATTCTTCTTCCCTTTTGGTGTTATAACTCCTTTAATATATATATTTCGAAGTTTTAAGAAAAGCTACTAAAAAATCTATTTTCACACCCCCTCATATGTTGACTATCAAAGATGACAAACTACTCGTGTTTCACTCCCTCACAAGTTCTTTATATAAATAAACAAACTCATCCAAGAATTTAACCTTGTAAAGTCAAAAAATATAAGAATTATTGATTAAGGGCGAAAAGTAATTTAAGGATTAAGCAAGCATACGCAAACCGAATAAAACAAGAGAGGCTAATGAGAATTCCACATTGCATTTAGCAACAATTTTTTGAGGTAATTGTTCCTTCACACCTTCTTTCATTTTCATTTTTTCATGAACACATTTTCCTTCACACCTTCTATATAAATTTTGTTTTTTTGATTAAAATTTTAAAAGAAAGAATATGATATAATAGAATGAAAAATAATAAAAGTTGGATTCATAATAATGAAGATGACTTGACCTAAACATGAGTGGTTTAATACAAGAAGCTTGTAAACGAGTGAACTTCACTTTGTATACTTTGATATAATTGTACACCACATTTTCATTTGTTCATATTTATACTTGTTTATTATTGTATACAGTGGCAATATAATTGTTGTTATATTTTGTTATCTGTCTATCCATTAGTAGTTTCCTTTTTGAGATGTAAACATTTGGTAATGTTTGTTCAATTGTTGTAGCTCATCATCAGTTAGTGTTTTTGCAGAACTAAAGACTGACCCTCTTTAAAGAAAGCAGGGGAATATTTTTGAAGTAAATTGAGTGCTGTCACATATTTCAACACAGAAGTAGTGGATCTGGTATGAAAATTATGCATTTTATCTAATGCAATTCGAAAGATTTGTACTCTTGTCTTGTGTTGCAAAATGCCTTGTTTTGTTGTAGTTACTTTTTTTTCTCTGTGAATACTTTTTACAATTTTGTACTTGAATTTGAGGAGTCCTTAGGATTGTAACTCATGACTTAAAGATAGCATCTTATCTGTTTAGGATTTGCAGTGTATTAGCTACTACACATGGTACTATTGTTGGACTATTGAGCAAGTATTTATAGCTACTCAGCATCATAAGGAATAAGTGTGAAATAGTGAGATTATTGGCCACCCTTTGAACAAGAAGGTTTAAAATCCCAAGAAGTAGAGGTTTAAAAATAATAGACATGTATGCTTAGTTTAATTATATGGTGCAAATTATTTTGGGTGTGGAAGTATTAAACATGGTTGAGGATGCGAGTTAGATCCATTCTTTTGAAATTTGTGAGGATGTGTACAACAAAAATAACCTGTAGCAATTTGGACTAAATTTGAAAAAAATGGATTTGTGTTGTATAGGATGATTCGAATGGGATTAGATTATATGTAAGTAATCTAATCCCATTCTTTTCAAATTGTTGCTTGTGTTTTATGTGTAAATTGAATTCCCACGAACATAAGATAATGTTGTCATTTTAATGTTAAATTAATAGGTTGGTTTTGGTTAATGGATAAGAGTTGGATGAACAGTGTTAGGGTTTCCCGTGAATACATTGATAGAGTTAAAGCATTTATGAAATTTGTGGTGGAAAAAAAGGGTAGAGATTGTGAAATTTCATGCCCTTGTAGTCGTTGCATGAATTGTTATAAGAGGTCTCAAATGAATGTTTGTGAGCATTTAATGAGAATCGGCATGGACCAATCATACACTCGTTGGGTTTTACACGGTGAAAAGCTTGCATATAGATTTATGTCTAGAGCAGAAAGGCTTGATGAAGCAAATGTAGAAATTGATGGGATGTGGAATGATATTAATGAGGGTGATGGTGATGAGGAGGATGATGGCATGCAAGATTTGCTTCAAGATGTGGGTACTTTCGTAAATGATTGTCCAATTGATGAGGATGGAAGGAGTCGTCCTAAAGGCGTCGGAGATTTTATAGGGCAAGGCTTTCATGAATTGTTGAGTAAAGCAACTGAAGAGTTGTACCCCGGATGTACAAACTTTTCAAAGTTGTCATTTTTAATAAAGTTGCTTCACTTGAAAGTATACAAAAAGTGGAGCAATAAGTCATTTGACATGTTACTTGCTCTGCTAAGGGATGTATTACCTAATTGTAAATCTTTTCCGAAGTCCTATTATAAAGCAAATCAATTTCTATGGAGCCTAAGTTTGGGTTATGTGTCGATACATGCATGTAAGTATGATTGTTCCCTGCTTTGGAAAGAGTATAGGGACTTAGAAAGTTGTCCCCAGTGTGGAACATCAAGATGGAGAATTAATGATGGCAGGGGTAAGAAGATACCTTATAAAGTATTACGACACTTTCCATTAACGTTTAGATTACAACGATTATTCATGTCAAGTAAGACCGCTAAACAAATGACATGGCATAATGATAGGACTAAAGGTGACAGTAATACCATGGATCATCCTTCTGATAGAGAAGCTTGGGAGAGCTTTGATGAGTTATATCCTGAGTTTGCCAGAGAACTATTAATGTTAGACTAGGCTTAGCAACAGATGGATTCAATCCACATGACAATTTATTACTTTCATATAGCGTGTGGCCTGTTATTCTCTTAGCATACAATTTACCCCATTGGATGTGTACAGATGAGTCATTTTTTATGCTATCGTTATTTATTCCAAGTCCGAAAGCGGGGTGTAGAGACATTGACGTCTATATGAAACCACTAGTAGATGAGTTAAATGAGTTATGGGAAGATGGTTTTGATGCTTTAAAAGGAGAAAATTTTGAATGCATGCAACTTTAATGTGAACTGTCAACGACTTTCTAGCCTATGGTAATATTTCTGGGTGGAGCACTAAAGGTTATAAGACATGCCCTGTTTGTAACAAGCACACTCCTTCTTGTAAGTTAAGAAGTAAGATTGGTTACTTAGGCCATCGGTGTTTTCTTCCTTATGATCATCCATGGAGAAAAGGCAAGAAGTTTGATGGCAAAAGTGATCATCAACCTATACCAAACTTACCAGATGGAGATGATGTGGTAGAACAATTATATCATGTGCAGAATATATATTATGGAAAGCACCCTAGCAATAAAAGGAAAATGAGATTGGAAGGAGAGTTGAATTGGAACAAAAAAAGCATTCTTTTTGATCTACCATATTGGCATAAGTTAAGATTGAGTCATAACCTTGATGTCATGCATTTAGAAAATAATATTTGTGACAATATCCTTGGTACTTTGATGAATGTTGAAGGTAAAACCAAAGATACAATCAAGGCTCGGCTTGATTTGGAAGATATGAATATTCGAAAAGAATTACACTTGATAAGAGCAGCTGATGGAACTATTGTTGGAAAACCTCCAGCATGCTATACAATGACTACCGATGAGAAGAAGAAGTTTTGTGAGTTT
>JANZLH020000100.1:720673-733194 GCA_026770325.2 Erythroxylum fimbriatum
TTGCAGCAAAATTGAAAACATAAGGTTAATAGAGTAACATTTTATATCTCAGGGTTTAATTAGCTACTTTCGTATAATACAGGGGTCGCTACAGCAATTTTGTCGTGGCTAAACTATAATGCACCGTGGTTTTAAACTCGAAGTTGTCAATTGGAAATTGAAGTATGACTGATGTGAGCATCTTATCAATGGAGTGTTTTAACTTCAAAATGAAGAACAAGATGATTCGAAGAAGAATTGAAGTTGAAATGCTTGAAGAACAAGCTTGTTGAAATAAGCCTGTTCTCACGAATTTTAAATAACGTAAACTATACATACCAGCTGCAACTTCAAGCTACTTTGTTCTCCCTCCTATACTGGTGTTAGCTGTCCTAGACTTGCATGCTGGAGCGTAAATATAATAACCATAACATGATTGCTTCTTTGCTTTGGATTAGCAAAGCTTCTCTCAATAATGACAGTAAAGTTAATTGGCAAGTGGAACATGGGTTGTCAACGCCATTATCTAGCAGGAAACTTGTTTTTGTATTTGAGTATGATTCTTATAGGATAATGCGGCTTAATTGTGTTATGGATTGCTGACATTATGAAGGAAGAGCATAGGTACAAGTGACATGAACCCAGAATGTCGTGCTCAGGTCGATCCCAACGTAGAGGATGTTGCCAATTAGGAGTCCCCAATCATATGCTGACTCCTGAAGCTTGGGAGGTTTTGAAGGGAGTTCAGGTTCTGCATCACGTGAACAAATGCTTTTTCTTTGAGTAAAATGCACGTGCGGCCCTTTCCACACGCCCTACGCTTATCTTTTCATCTTTTACGCTTTGGATCAAAGAGAACCATTGCCCACCACTGAATTCCACGTGCTATGGTTGCCACCATCGCTTATTTTACTTACTGTTATCGTGTCCTTCAACCTCGCATGAACATCAGCCTATCCCAAGCCTCATACCAGTGGAGACCACATCAGCCTAATCTTTTGTTTTTTGCTGGCTAGCGATTTGGTGGTTGGATTTCGGAGACAATATTTGTCGAGAGGTTTTCAGGTATACAAGCCTATGGCTGAATATTTGACCCAAAGGGCGTGCTTAAGTAACAATATCTAAGGCAACCCAAACAAGACGAGATTCGATCCATGCTTTTTAGTTGACACAATTATATTCCATATGGATAAGAGAAAAATAATACAGGTCTTATTTTAGCTAATAATTTTTGGCTATTATATTTTGAATATATTAAAAATTGAATTTCATTAAAGACGACTATATGATAACTTATATAAATGAAGTTTTTTGGTCATTACCATTTGACAGCATATTAATGTATGTATGATTACTTTCAATATTATATATTGGTGGCTTAATGAAAATTAATGTATTTTGTTGCTCAACACTTATTTTTGTTATTAGATACTCTTGCCTAGAAAATCCAATTCAGTGCCTTATATTTATTCAACATTGTTGTTATAGTTTCAAACTCTTTTATTAATTTAGTCAAAATTTTAGAAAATAGTATTCATTTTGTTGTCTAATAAAAAAAATTATTACTTTACACCTATAACATCGTCACTTTATTTAAAGATATAAAAAAACAACAATAATATAATTATATTTTTCTGTTATTTAAAGCTCTTTTTGACGTAAATAGACAGGATACTGGCATCATTGTTAGCAAACTTTGACCAGCTTTTATAGAACTGGGCGGGGAGTTTGATTCTCTGGTGGTTTTCTACATCTCATCTGCCTCCCTAATTTTGGTCCTCCTACCCGATGTCCTCGCCTAAAAACAAAAAGAGGAAGTTTCTCTTTTTGTCCGCCAAAAGAGCACTTAACGGATAATTACCCTACGTGAAAAGAATGGGAATTAAAACACTTGGGGTACGGAAGAGTTGAATCATGACATTTTTTCCTTTATTGGAGCGTACAAAATGCTATTAAATTTATATTATAAACCTCACCTCTTGTCTAGAACCACAAAAATCTCGAACTGCATCATGACTTTCTGTAGTACAGTCTGTTTCTGTGAATGCTTTGCACAGCAATTAACCAGCTGGCTTAGATCCAAAACCCATCATTGCTGCTCAACTGATTGCCATATGTTCGATTGCATGGCTCTTACTAAGCGAAAGTCTACCAGATAACAATTATCCAGCAGATCATACAAGGATTAAATTTGCAAAGCATCGTTTGACTTGGATCAATAATTTAATAATTGACTCCTAGTTGTTACTGCATAATAATTATCAGAAATTCAAGTTTCTGATCTGTCACTTATTTGGTCAAATTTCTCTCCTAATCACTATTCCCTCTTATTTAAAATAAATGTCGTTTTAGAGGAATGCACACTTATTAAGAAAGTTACATGTTAAAGTGCCTTGAAAATATAATACGTGTAATCTGTGTAATTAAGATGTGAGATAAATTAAAGAGTAATTTTGAAAATAAAATCATAAATATACATAAAAAATCACAAACGATACTTATTTTAAATAATTAAAATTTCTCTAAAATAACACTTATATTAAATAAGAGAGAGTACTATTAAACATTAAACCCTCGAACTTGACGTCGGCAGTTGCTTTGGATTCTCCCATAAAACCAAGCGATTATGGGACCGAAAGTCCGAAAACTCTAAATTTGTTACTTAGTATCACAAATGTCAAGCATGATGTATGCAATTATGATTTTATTTGCGTGGAACTAGATTAATTTAATACAATTCTAAGTAAGCCAAATATTAGTATTATCTACGAACAAACACCACGTACTGATTCCCGCCCTAGTTGAGGCTGGTCAAAATTTTTACAAATGCCGTCTGAAGCTGGGATGTTAATAAGAGGAGTTGGTAGGGGAGGGCTTATTAGCCGGCACCGACTGGCAGGGTTCTACGAGGAGGGATGGACTCAAGAGTCTTCCTTTTTCATGGACACCTTTAACACTTGTTACTGTCGCACAATGCGATAATAAATAAGCTGTTACCAGACCCGCATTATTCTGAATAAAGAAAAGGGAGATAGAAGTAGAACACAAGAAGAGTTGATCAGAACTGAGCAGGAAATAAGGTACAAGAAATTCATATCCCCAACTAGCTCATTATTCCATATGTCATCATTTCCTACAAAAGCAGTTTAGTGGCTGTGTGAAATACCAAAAATTATTGCTGACAACCTGGAAATAATTGTTTTCAATTCAACATTAGAATTTCTTCTTTAAGTAGGAATATTATATTTAACAGTTATTCCTAAAATATATACCTACTTATTTTTTTGAAAATTAAAATATACGCATACTTACCTATGTGGTTGACTAAGAGACGGGAGTAAGCACTTGGAACCAAGAAGACAGCAACGTAACATCACCGGCTATCGATCGTTTTGCGCATTTCTAAGAAGAGAAATTGTTGCCAACTTTCACCCAATAATTGCACAATGACCAGCCCCTTTTCCGAAATTGTATCAATACTTGAAAATGAAAGCTAGGAGCCTGATGGTTTCATTTCCAACTAAGCAAGGAAATAATGGACAGGATAGCTGCTGCAACCTTATCTCCCGTATGGCAAGAAGTTTCCTGTTTCCCCTTTCGGCTTAATTACGTTTCAACGCCCTTCACTCGAAGATTTTCCTTTCGGTTTTCTTTTTCTATCTTTTGTTATTATTATTTTTATAAGGAAGGAAATATTTCACATTTAACGATTTGCTGCTTCTCATTCTTAATGTAAGCGTATATTTCAGTCTTGAATCTATTATTAGAAATTGGCAACACCAAAGTTTTGTTTTCCAATAAAACTAATCATACGCATTTTCTCTTTAATCTAGATCATTTATAGATAATTATGTATGAGTTTCAATGACGAATTAATATGGAAGAAATATGCATACTCAAAAGAAACAAAAATGATCCGTGAAAGTATTTTAACTTTTTAGATTGTTAAGTTAAAAATTTTGAACCTTGAATTTGTCTTTTGAACTTTTTAGTTTGTTAATGCGCACGGCCAAAAGTGAGGAAGATGAATTTAATAAGTGAGAAACACAATTGAAATTCTCCATGTATTTCTTTTTTTATTAAAAAAAGATATCTAATACTTTAAATTTAACGTGAGTCCTTATTTTGAAAATTACAAGTACACGTTATTTTTCTAATATTTTATTATTTAATATTATGATATTGTGATTATAATTAAATATAAATCTCACTTACTTAGCAATTAGTTGTCCTTTAATTAACATAATTATAATTTAATTTTGAACATATTGTTAGAAACTAATTTACTTAACTAACTATATATAGAATGATAGAAACTTATGTAACTAAATTTAAAATTATATAGGTTTTGATATAGTTAACCGTCTGATGAGAAGATAAATTCAAGGACGCAAAGCCACTTGCAATAGCAGCTTGAGTCACTTCGATTATGTTATAGTGTTAGGAATTAACTGCTAGCCTAGTACCATGAAACAAAGCTATTGTTTTTAATTGGCAATGAAAAATGCATATTACACACATCACAACAAAAATATTCTGTGCCTTTCAACATTGCATGGGGGCCGAAGCCAACAGGTTGCTTGCGTTGCCTACTATCCATGGGTATTTTGGCGCTTTTTTAAGTTGCAAACTTTGAACAGAAACGCCCTTTTACCTTCTTTATTTTTTTCCTTTGTTTTATTATATTTCATCGTGAGCTGATAAAGAAAAGTGTATGTCACACAATAATAATAATAATTATTATTGGTTTCTAATCTCTCCACATCCAAAAGTAAAAAAGTTGGTTTCTTGGAGGCCACTCTAGTCCCTACTCGAGGGACTTCCGCCAAGTTTATATACGTACAATTCCTCAGGATTTAAGCCTATTGCCACTGGACCCTTCTCACTCAAGCTAACAAATCAGTCATTACCCCTCTCTTTACTCGCAAATTTACGGATTCTTTCGATGGTTTGTCCCCCAAGTTTGTAAACCATTGTTTCATTAATTTCTTGTCCAACTTGTGCAAATGTACATCACTCTTGCACTTGCATTCCTATCCTGACAATTGCAACTGCTTCAGAGTTAGGTGAATCATTTCTTCTATAAACTATCGGCTTAAGACAAGGCAGAGAATTGAAAAATGGGAAGAGTGAATCAGTACTCTATGGAAAGCCAATCGGGTTGTGGTCTCATGGGAGTGTTTTTTCATCGCCGTATACGCCAGTCTCGGAGGACATCTGTTTACTCACTTTCCACAGAGACTAGCAACAATACCTTAAAGATCTCGAAATTCGATTTTTTGAAGAAGCTTCCTGTGGCAAATTCCAAGCAGCAGCGAGCCAAACCTGAAACTTCCTTCGTCCACTCCTCCAAGTTGTCCAAATCTTCGCCAAAAGTTGACCCAAAGCACACTGGGAGGCGGAATTTGGTTTCTCCTACTCCGAAATCTAACCTTAAGAATGAAGACAGACGAGTATCGGTCTCGGATGTTGCAAGAAGTTCGGCGTCATCTTCGTCAAGTTCAGCACAAAACAGAGTATGCCAACCTAATGAGGGTAAGCCAAGAAAAGACTCCATAAATTGGTCCAGAGAGCTAGTCCCGACTGTTGCAACTAGTCAGAAAACCATTGACGGCAAGCCTCTGCTTCGACCCACTTCAGGCAATGTATGGCTATTAGGCCATTTGGGTAACTTATCGCAACGTAGGAACGGGAATGTTACCGGAAACAAAAGTCCTAAAACATCGGCTTCTCGAGCAAGTAAAGACCTTCCTAAATTTGGCGGTAATGGTCTTATGGGAAACATTATGAGGCCGCCTAGTGGAGAGTTTACACAGTCTCAATATATGATGAATACAACGGATCCTGAAGCTTTGAAGAACATGGGAAATGAAAAATACAAGCAAGGACGATTTTCAGAGGCACTAGCTCTGTATGATCATTCAATAGCACTCGATTCGAGCAAGGCAACGTATCGAAGCAACAAAAGTGCTGCTTTGATAGCGTTAGGTCGCCTTATAGATGCTGTCACAGAGTGCAATGAGGCAATAAGGATAGATCCGTCTTACAAAAGAGCTCATTACCGACTGGGGACACTATATTTCAGGTACCTTTTCAACAGAGGTACCTAAATTGGAATTTGAATTTTTCATATTACTATTTTTGATTCCTTAGAATTGAGTCCTGCAGGCTTGGCGAAGCAGACAAAGCAGTATATCACTACAAAAACTCAGGAGCTAGTGCTGACTGTAAAGAAGTTGCTCAAGCTCAGGCTCTTCAAAAGCACCTAAAAGGATGTGCCGAAGCTCAAAAATTAAAAGATTGGAACATTTTATTGAAGAAGACTGAATGCGCAATCTCCACTGGTGCAGATTCAGCTCCACAGGTTAGCTCCTTCACAACACAAGCCAAGTTATCTACTTTATGCATTTCTAGCGGTTAAAGTCTGCGCACAAGTACCTCAGTAGTTCTATAATTGACATATAGGTATACTCTATGCAAGCCGAGGCACTTCTGAGACTCCTCAGACATGAAGATGCCTACGCAACCTACCAAAAGGGATCCAAGTTTTGCATCGATTCTATAACTAGGTTATTTGATCTGACTTGTTCCTGTCATCTGTTAATCACTGGAGCGGAGGTTTATTTGGCCGCAGGCAGGTTGGTATTTCGGGTAGGGATAAGTAACTAAAGAAAATTTCATGTGGCCTGTGTCTCCTTCCCAGTTTCATGACAGAGAAGGGAACGGTTTAATCACAAAATACAAGAAAACTTGACGAGACTATAAATGTCTAACTAAGGTTTTTGGTTAATAGGTTTGAAGATGCTGTGACGTTAATTCAGCAAGCAGAACGACTTGATCCAACCAACCAAGAAATCAGTTCGGTGGCCAAGAAGACTAAAGCTGTGGCATCAGCAAGGTTGAGTGGTAACCTGCTGTTCAAAGCATCAAAATTCTCCAAAGCCTGTGCTGCATACAGTGAAGGACTAGAACTTGAACCCCACAACTCAATTTTACTATGCAACCGAGCAGCCTGTAGATCAAAACTAGGCCAATACGAAAAAGCTGTGGAAGATTGTACTATAGCTCTTCGTTTACAGCCTAATTATACTAAGGCCCGACGCAGGCGGGCTGATTCTAACGCCATGGTAATTTTTTCTTTTTTAGATACGCCCTGGTAAACATTGATGGTCACTTCAGAGTTGAATTTCTTTTGGTACGATGATGAATTGTTCATATTCTGGAAAAGCAATTGGATACATAGTTTTTAAAAAGGCTTTCGATTTTTGGGTCTAGTTTTGTCTCATTCCCGCGTTCCATTTACTTAGCTTGAAAGATGGAAAGCCTCTATTCAAGATTACGAGATGTTGATAAGAGATACTCCAGCAGACGAGGAGCTGAGTTGGGCCTTGTTTCAGGCTCAAGTACAGATGAAGAAACAACGAGGTGAAGACGCCAAGGACCTGAAATTTGGTTCCAACGTGGTGTTCGTGTCAAGGAACGAACGCTTCAGGCACTTTGTCATTTCATCTGGTAATGCCCTATGGTTACCTACATCATTGTAGCTTCTTGTGTGTGACAACGTTGAACTTTTGATATACGATTGACCAGGAATGACTGTGGTGCTCTTTTGTACGAAGAAAAATCATACGCAAGAGTTGCAGCTAATGGAGCATTTATGCAAGAAATTCCAATCTGTCAACTTTCTAAAGGTTTGCTTTAGTTCAACTTTAGTTTCACGGTCTTAATAAAAATAACTTGTGGTAATTGTTAATTTTATCTCTATTTTTTCAGGTGGAAGCCGAACACCACCCCTACTTGGCGAAATCAGAGGGTCTAACATCGCTTCCGTGCTTCAAGATATACAAGAATGGCTCACAAGTTGCGGATATTGTGGCAAATAATGAGCATTCATTAGAGAAATTAATAAAAATGTATAGCAGTTGAGAAAAATGACAAGGAAGCTTGACATAAAATTTGCAAAGACGAGTGAAATCTATGCTTTTTTTTTTCTCGAAGGAAAAAAGTAAATACGTCCTCGTATATTTGGTTGACGCAAGAGAAAAAGTGCTGGTGAATATATAAAATCAATTAAATTGGCTTCACACAAAAAGCTTAAGTTATTGTGGTGAAACGGTCACTTAACATGGTATCAGAGCCTTTATGACTAAGTGGTCGTGAGTTCAAATCCTACCACTCACCTATTATTCAGTACAAGGTAAGATGAGTCTGTGCAAGTTTCAAGCTCAAAGGGCTTTCACTTGAGAGGGTGTGTTAGTAAATATATAAAATCAATTAAATTAACCTCACACAAAAAGCTTAAGATATTGTGATGAAACGGTCACTTAATAAAAAGATTAACCATTTTCACAAAAACGAATATAAAAATTTAGCATCATGATTTTCTTATGCTAGTTCTGGTCGTCTCCAACCCCAGTTTAGTGGGAGATTGTTTTGCTTGCAGATCCTAATAAATTGCACTTAAGAAATTCAAAGGATTGGTTATACTTATTGTTGATATTTGATTATTGAGTGAATAAAAAATCATGGTTTTGCTGAATATTGATTTCCTTTTCAATTGATTACTGTGTAATGCATAAGAATCTGGTTGTGTTATCGCCGCCCTTTCCCTTTTCATGGTACTGGAAGCGGACCTCGTCTAAAGCATAAGAATCTCTAACTGACTCCCAATTGGCCCATTTTGATCCACATCGAATTTGGTTCCATTAATTCTCCAACCATGTTCTTAAAATTCAATAAATGACTGATGAGTTAATTAAGAATTATGATTTCCCTTCTGAGAGGGGGAATTATACCAACGGTATAATCTAGCCAAAGGGTGTCGAAAACTTCTCTGTGGGAATGGTTGATCTCACTTCTTCACCATCTTACATTTAGATGAGAGTATATAATCATGCCACAACTAGTCAAATATCAACAGCTGATTCAGCTAGCAGGAGACATCATAATGTATCATTATTATATTGGGACAGCCAAACTGTTTTCTGGTGAATGTTCTTTTCCCTAACGAGGTTGACCTCAGATTCACCATACCGGACATATGTACTGAGCCACCATGTGATTTACAAAAGCCGATTCACAGATTTAAGCTCTTTTGTCTTCTTGATTTGCAGGTAATATAATAGGAAAATTGGCAGTTTGAATTTAGGCTGACAATATTCTGATTCTCTTCCTGTACCTTTCTGACCTTTTCCTTTCTATAGTCTCTACTCTCCATTTTCAGTGGCACCATCAGGCTTCGTTTTTAATTTTTATTTACCGAAATAATTAATTTATCTTAGTACCCCAAGCTAACAAAGAAGAAAGAGAAGTGGATATCTATCTATTCACAGTTAACTCTTGATCATGATCCATGAACTTTTAATTTGAGTCTCTAAGGCACATCATGAAGGATATAAGTGATACAGATAATAATAAGTTGATAAGAATACACTAAGTTTGGTATTGTTTGTTATATATGAGCTATATAACTTATTATTGCATGGCCTTATCGTGTTACATGGCCATATCCCTGTGCAATATATATTTATATTTTACATGATTAATATACAAATGCTAAATTACTCGCTCGTACCATCGTTATTAAGCATTTTATAGTCTAACAACCATGTCCATTAAAAATTCTAGGGTTATTTTTATTTCATCAATTTCTTCGATTGCTACATTATCTAATATTGCACATCAACTGCCTATTAAGCTAAACTCTACAAATTATTTAGGGAAGCCCAACTTTTACCTTGTTACAGAGTTGTAATCTTGTAAAACATGCACATGAAAGTACTAAGCCATTATAAAAATTCACCAACAACTTGGATAATTTAGGAAAAACTGGCTAATGCTTATCCCTAGGGTTCAAAGTCACATGTTTGCACCATTAGATCTAAAATTTTTAGATTGATAAAAGAGAATAGTGAGATACAATACACACAAGCAGCTAAGAGTCCATTTGATCAACTAGCAACTTTCAAAGCCTTGTTTCAAAGGATGATGATAAGTCTAAATTGCATCGGATTTTAGGGCCTAATTTGATATGCGTTTAGCGGTTAATTCAATAATTTAGTATGTGTTTAGGTTAGAATTGTGTTAGTTTGTTAACTATTTATGTTTTAAGTGTTTTAAGGGTTAGTAGAAGCTTTTGAGCTTAAATATTATGCTTTTGAGATATCTTGATGTGTTTGCTAGTATTTTAGGATCAACATCGAAGAACGGAAGAGTTTCACAAACATTCGGGCCGAAACAATGTCAGGACACGATTGTGATAGAAACACCAAGAATGGCCCACGATCATGGTCTGCATGCCACGATTGTGACAAAAGGCTCAAATGTGATCCATGATCGTGGCCTATGTCGGGCAGATACACAGACACTTACGAATGTCAAGTTTCGAAGAATGTTTTGGATCTTTCGGATCCCAGAAAAACCCTAGGGTTAGCCAAAACATAAAGAAGTATAAAAAGAACATAAAGAGGCAGAGAAAAAGAGCTTTTTGCAACAGCCACCTTGAGAAACTCTAGAGAGAGATCATCAAGAGATAGAGGAAGAGAAGAAGTAAGAGATAAGAGGAGAAGAAGCTTACTCGAAGTACTTCCCAGATTAGAAGGTTTCCTGACATCGCTACCTCCCGTCATTTATTTTAGATTGTATTTCTTGTTCTTTTCGATTTTTTATTCTATAGAATTGGATTGAGTAGCTAATGATATGATCTAGAATGTCGAGGATGTTCTAAACTCACCTTCAAAATTTTATTCTTAAATTAATGAGAATCTAATTGTTTATATGCTTATTGGATCTTGTTGTGGTTTGATTCTGCTATTGCATAATTCAATAATAACTGAGAGGGTGAATCGAATGAAAAACGATTAAATTGGACTAACGAGAGTTAGGTGATTTAATAGAAACCAGAATTAAATCAGATTGATAATCTGTGTGGAGAAAGATCTTGTATAGGTTTTTGATTATTTACTAGAGAACTTTAGAACTAATTAAGGTTTTGGATAGGTTATGAATTCAAAGATTGCAACCTCCATAATCTGATTAGGGTTTATGATTTAGGGCTAATGGTCATAACTCTAGAGAGAGTAATTAGGATAGGCTAGAACCAACAATCCAATAATTCATAATCAGTTAGGTTAACATTAAGAATAGGCAAAAATTCCCTTTCTCTCAATTGGTAATTTCCTTTGGTTGATTCTTGGGTATGTTGCAAATTACTTAATAATTAGTATTTCGTGTTTGATTTTTAATTTCATTGATTGAATTAAATTCTCGTTTTAGTTTCATTGCATCTTGAATTTATGTTAGTTGTTATGGCCTTAGACTTTAGGATTAGATTAGTTCCCTCCTCGTGGGATCGTCATCTTTGGTACTACACTGACAAACCGTGCACTTGCCAATTATCAAAGGTTAATAATTAACACTTAAACACAACCAAATCCCAATCAAGTTTTTGGTGTCGTTGCCGGGGAGGCGTAGATTAGTTTAATTCTTATAGTTTAAGGCTTTTTCACCATATTTTGTAAGAAAAAAGTGTAGGAAGTTTGGGCAAAAAGTCGAAAACACACTGATTTGGACATCACAAGGCAGCGAGGTAGAATCCAAAAAATTAGATATCAAGAAGAGATGAAAAGAACGATCATGGAGGATATACATTATAGGGAGCAAAGGACTCTTACAGATTTCAATAAGCCCCAATTTTAGTTAGGGTAATCATCATTCGTATATGAACACGTACACTTCGGGGTGGCAGAACCACCCAGATTTTTATTGGTCTAACAACGTAAGTACTCATATGGGACATCAAGACTTATTAGGATTTCAGCAAGATGAGTCCAGTTCATATGATTCCAAATTAGACAAAATTATGGATAAGCTAACAGACATGGAAGAAACCCAAAAGATTCTAGAAGATCAATTTGATCAAGTAATGGAAAATCATGTCTCTTCTATTCACAACTTGGAGATTCAAGTGAGACAACTTTCCTGTGAATTTTGTAAGAGAAGTGTGGAAGACTCTTTGAGCAAATATGAGCCTATCATATTTAGAAATGGGGAAGAGCAAGAAAAACCAGTGGGAAATCAAGTATAGCCCCATCATATAGAAGACTTAGAGATGAAGAAAGAGGATAAAGAAAAGAATGACAACTCTTCCTATTATTCCCTAGACCTTGGTATACTATGCTTGAACATCGGAAAAACTGGGCTAGATGTCCATAAAGAGAACCTCATCATTCGGATTAGTGATGTCAAGATGACATTCAACATGAATGATGTATTAAAGAATACGAAGGAAGGTGACTCATTCAGAAAAATTGATGTTCTCGAATCTTTTAAGGAATAAGAGGACGAAGAATAGATGACAACAGACATCAAGTTTGAAGAAGCTATGTGTTGGGACCCGATCTCAGGAACCGGATCCCAACCGGAAAACGGAAAACAAAATCGGAAAGAACTAAGCAAACAGAATATAACGAATTTTCGACATCCGAGAATGAGTATCGGATAACAACTATCGAGAAAAGACTTTAGAAAGCGTCGCGTTGGAA
>JANZLH020000100.1:749609-763442 GCA_026770325.2 Erythroxylum fimbriatum
TCATTAATTAGGAGTCAACAAGTGCATAAACAATTAAGAAAACGAGGCCAATTTATAGTATAAACTTGGCTCAATCACCTTCCTTTTGTATTTTTACAAAGAGGTTGTTTCTGTTACTTGAACCTGTGACCTTAAGGTCACAAAGGAGCAACTTTAGCAGTTGCTCCAAAGCTCACCCTCAAAAACCAATCATATAAATACCAAGTACAATTATATAAAAGATATAGTTGCATAAGTAGAAGTGAGCATGACAAACCAAATTCCTGAGACACATACATTGTGCATATTAAGATAATAATTATGTAGATATTGAAATGTAATTGATTAACATTCCACCATATATGTTCATTCAATATATTGTTATGTTAAAATACAAATATAAGTTGACATTGTTTATTTAAAAATAAGAATCACATGGTATTTGATTCTAAAATATTTTTTCTTTATATAACATATTTCAGGTATGAATCAAAGAGCGTGTCTAGCAAATAAAAGATTGACCCTTTCACACGGGCAATGGCTTATAGTATTTATGATAAATAGAGATGAGACGGGTTTTGTAAGTTTATTATCAAGAAGGTAATTTAAAGAAAAAGAAAGAAACCTAAACCATAAATACCGACCTAGATAATAAATCAAAAGAAAATTGGTTTAGAGTGATCATATGGTTACCATTTGTCTTAAATTGCCAGATGAGAGTTTAGAAATACAAATTAAAAGTAGATAAGTGAACTCAAGTTAACATTATGTTTGACCTAATATTTGTAAGGTATTGCATTCATATAAAAAATATGTTACAATTGAATAAAATTTAATATCATGGCATATGACTCTCACTATGTGTTAAAAAAATGACCATAAAAAGGATTAATGTAATTCTTAAGATCTCAACTTACATTATGTGAGATCTTAGAGGTTAAATGAGCCTTACAATATACCCTTAGTACTCTTGTCTAATTCTTAAGAATTAAATTTAGGGATGGATACTTATATTGTTATCAAATTTAAGAGAATTTAGATATGATCTTATAAGACAATTTTAAGAAAGCAAATTAAATTCAATTTAAGAGAATTTAGAACAAAGGAAGGTTATTTTTATTCTAACTTGCATAAGAAAAATTATGTAGTCAAAAGTGGCTATCGAGTCATAGTAAAAGAATTTAATACATCTATAACATAATAAAATAAATGTGATCAAAGGAGATTAAATGCAAAATTTGACCTAGAATATAGTATACTAATCTAATCAAGGATCTATTCATTAATCGAGATATCATATATTCCTAATAGATATATAAAATCGAGCTCTCGTTGTATGATGGATGTGGGAGTTATTGGACTAGTTGAGAAATGACACAAATCAAATAACTAAACCTATTAGGTGTGAGAGGGAGATGATAATAAAAGGACACACTTGATGAGATTAGGGTGTGACTTTTGATTCTGAATTGTTAAATAATAGTTGATAAATTTGATGTCAACTTTATATAATAGATAATTCATTAATTTTAAAACTAATGATTATGGTCTGAACAAAACACAGATAAAAGTATTTATATAGGAAAAGAATTTCTTACAAGTGTTTTTTAACTTATAAAAATCAATCATATCTAAGTAAGTGATTTGCTTAATGATGTATATGATAATAAAAAGATCTTGTTTATCTATATATGTATTTCCTTCATTATATTTGATTTTCTCTATTAGGCAATAAGAAGATATGGAGTAGAAAGATGGGACATTTTAGTCCTAAATTGGCCATTACTTTCAATGAATCCCTAACTCTTTTATTTATTTTTTGGGCTATTAGAGAAATATATTTTTGTAGAACAACTCATTTTTATTCTCTTTCCTTTTACTATAGTCTTTTTGGTGCTTTGTTTTGTTATATTGTAGTTAATTTATAGTTTTGTGGGATTAGTGTAATGTTCATTATTATATTTCAAGCAAGTCTCATGGTTATCATATTTAAAGGCTTATATCTTTTGTTAGCAAAAGTTAGGTAGTAGAAATGCTTGGTTAGCTAGTAGAAATGTTTGGTTAGTTAGAATTGAAAGAGGGTATTGTAGGCATGGCAAAACTTGCCTGGCTTGAAACTGACCTTGCTTGGTCTGGGTTAAAGTTAATGGGTCTGCCTAATTTGATAAACTTAATATTGATTTCAGTCTTTTTCTTTTGAAAATTATGGGCTCTATACCAGGCTTGAGCTTGAGTTGCTTGGTTCAGCCTAAAATTTAAAATTTTTAAGTGAAATGATGTCATTTAAAGTTTAAAAAAAACATCATTTTTATTTTTAAAAATTAAAAAATATATTTAGTCGGGTATGATCGAGATCGATCAAACTTTAGGTTGAGCTTGGGCCTGAATATAAGCCAAAGCCTCGTTTGACATATTGTCATCATTAGGGTTCTACACCAAAAATTGCAAAAATTATTTAAAGCATTTATAGGGTGACTTGGCTTATCCCTTTGCTATCTTTCTATATACTAATCAACCTATGCATCATACGAACTATTGCCCTCAAGGGGTGTGGCTCGATGGTTGAGAGCAGGGCTTGGCTTCGGTTAGGTCCCAGGTTCGATTCCATGCTAACCCCTCTTGTAAGAGCCTGGAGCAGCCGGGGTTTCACCCATAGATGGAGAACTAGTTGGGCCCTTAATGATGAGGTGCGCCCGCTTGGCCCGCCTGTGGGGTGGTGCGCCAATTGGGCCCTTGGAGAGATGTGCCCGCCTGACCTATCTACAGGGTTTCCTCGAATCCAAAAAAAAAAAAATACGAACTATTCTATTGGGTCTCATTTCAATACATTGAGTTACTTATATTGCTTTTTTTAATCAATTATTGTTACTCATATTATAATACTTAATGGTAAAAGATTTATAGAATTTGAATGATTCAAATACTATAAACAAAATTAAAATAATTACAATATATTTAAAATTCAATTAAAGACAATTGTTTAATTAAAACTCAATAAAGATTATATACATAATTTTCTTATCAAATTTTAATTAGATCTAAATAATGAAACAACTACAATAATATTAATTTCTCTAATCAAGAAAAAACTATAAAAATTTATATTTACTCAAAAAAACAAGTAAAACCTGTGTTTATTATATTATGATTAAATATTAGAACTGCTAAACTAGAATTTCTCAAAGATTTATGAGAATTTAACAACTAATAAGACAATTTTAAAGATAATTTAACGAATTGAAAACCTTTAAATACTTAAAGTTAATTGATTATTTTATTATGAAGGAATAAGTTATAATTTTCTTGATGACAATAAGTTATAATAAGATAGCTAGAATCATTAGAGCATAATTTCACCATTCGTTATAAACAATTTTTAAGTATTATTGCGAAGACTTATACGCAGTTACTCGTAAAAAACGCCTTCGGAAGCTTCAGCATATTTTAAAATATTTTTTATATTTAAAGTATATTTACATACTTCTTTTTTTTAAAAAAAAGAGTATATTTACATACTTTTGTAATATATTATACATTTATGTTTAATTAATTCTTTAATATTATAATTTTAATTTTTGGGATTGTATAAAAGTAATAGACGATAAAAAAATTGATATGTATGTTCCAATTGAAGAACAAATACTATATATATGTAACAGAATTAATTCAACCCAAACTGTTACGTATTAATGTTCATTTGATATGATTTCATATATAAAGTAATAATAGATAAGAAGATATTACAAGTGATTTTTATAAAATTTTTAGAGAAATTAAAATCTAATGAATCTATAAGTTTTGACATTAATTTTATAAGGATAAAAATTATGGCTAATTTTAGTTTTTAGGGTTAATTAAAAAAACTAAAACTTTATTACTTTACTCAATTTTGCAATTATAGTCCGAATTTAAAAAAAATGATAATTAAATACTTAAACTTTCAATATTTTTCAATACCATCCTAATGTTAGTATTTATGCTAACATTGCTAACATGACTTGCCATATAAGACAGAAACCTTAAACACTTATAAACGTCATATTTAATTAAGTTTAACTAATCAAGTTTAATAAATTACGTCACATGGGATTAAAATCTGTAAATCAAACTAACTGACTAAATAGATAGAATTGAAAACCCTAAATTAATTCGTTCTCACACAAAAAGAAAGAGAGCCTAGGGTGACAAATTGGGATTTTATTCAGATTATTAGAAATTATGTTGTTGTCGTCTCGTACCAATATGACAGAGTGTTGTTGCCGTCTCGCACCTGCATGACAGAGTTTGATTTAGAGATTTCAATCACAAAATGACGTAGTCTAGTTAAACTTAATTAAACCGCAGGTGTATAAGTGTTTCCGATTTCTTTCTCGTGTGGCAAGCCACGTCAACAAATGTTAATAGAAATATTTATACTGGACTAGAATTAAAAAAAATTGAAAACTTGAGTATTTAATTTTCACTTTTTAAGTTCGAGTTATAATATATTAAGTTTTAAAAAACAATATTCTATTTAATTGTTTAGACTATGAGAGATATTATTTGTGAAATTATATATATTGCATTTTAGAGACAATATCCTATATACTTTCTAATATTTAGTTAATAGTATTGAAAAGGTAAGAATACATGTTAGTTATTATTGTATGAGACAAAATTTTATTAGAATACAAAGGCAAATGGGATAAATTACTTGAGGAAATAAAGAGGTTATTATAAATAATCCAAAATAAAAACACAAAATTTCAAGTAAAATATAATATTCTTTCATCACAAAATTTATTATATATTTGAAAAGTAAGAAGAAATTGTTGATTATGATAACAAAATTTTCAATTGGTTGATAATTTTTTAATGATGTACTTTATTGTGATGATTTTTTAATTATGTAATTAATTATATTACATTTTTATTAAATAAAGTTGATGTGCAAATTTCTTTAGCTATATAAAATGTTGTTATAATTTTTTATTTAAGAACTAAAACGTTTATATTTTAATTTTAATTTAAATTTAAATTAATTTACTATTTTAACTTTAGGAATGAAATTATTTGTTATGTTAAGAAATAATTTGAATTTAAAGTTAATATAATACAATACTTATTTTAAGAACAAAACAAAGATACATAAATGCAATGAAACTGGTTATTATTTTTAATTTCTATTATAAATGTTAATTATTTAAGTTTTTATATTTTTAATTAAAATTATAAAAATCTAGTAATAATAATAATAATATAAAAATTATAAATAATCCTAAAAAGTAAAAAGAGAGTGAAAGTACAAATGTCAAGTGGGCATGGATCTTTCTTACAGGCGACGTCGTTTTGGTGATAATTTCGGGGTTGGAGAGATTAGCAGCAAGCATCATGTAAGAACACTTTGGTGTCTTCTTTCGATTTCGAACAACTATTTCAGGTATGCTTGGTTTCATTTTCTGATCCGTAGAGTGCGTCGACTTTCTTGTTCGTTATTTGATTTTTCGTCCATAGTCTCAAGCTCCCATTATATGCAATAACTGACAATGGCCTTTACTGTTTTACGGCGTTTCATAACGGTCTCTCTCGGAACTTCCTCGCACCACCACGACGCGGCAACCCTTTTCTCCATTTCTCAGCTTTTCTTTTCTACTTCTACACACAAACCCAGAATTTCAATCTACGACTATTTGGTCAATAACCAGAGATTGTCCCCTGAATTTGCCTTAGAAGTCCCAACTTCAACCACCAAGTACCTCAAAAGCCCAGAAACATCTGATTCTGTACTTTTGTACCTGGAGCAAAATGGTTTCTCAAGAACTCAAATTCTAAGCGTTGTTAAAAAGATGCCCAGGATCCTTGCTTCGAATCTTGAGACAAGCATCAAGCCCAAGTTCAAACTTTTTCAGGACTCGGGTTTGGACCCGACACATATTGTGGAAATAGTATGTGCTTGCCCCACTATTTTAACCAGAAGTGTTGATAACAGACTTGGGCCTTCGATTTTAGAGCTGAAGAGTGTTTTGGGATCATTTGCAGCTGTGTCTAAGGTTTTGAGGATTTCTAGGTGGGTTTTGAATCATGATTTGAAAAGGACAATGATGCCTAATGTGGAATTCTTGAAGAGTTGTGGGGTTAGTTCTTCTCAGATTGTTAACTCCTTATTCAACTTCCCACATTTTTTCCTTACCAAACCAGAGACTCTAAGAGATTACGCTGAAAAGATTGAGGATATGGGTTTGGATAGGCAATCCAAGATGTTTATTCATGCCATCAGGGTAATGTGTTCAATGACTAGAGAGAGTTGGGAGCTTAAGTTGAAACTCCTCCGAGACATGGGGTTCACAGAAGAAGACATCCTGACAGTATTTAGAAGGGCACCTCAGGTCTTTGCAGTGTCAAGGAGGAAGATTTTGGCGTCAGTACAGTTGTTCCTTAGTGCACAGGACTTGGGTATCTCTTTTGTTGTTAAACACCCTGAGTTGCTTACTTTCAGCGTTGAACGGAGGGTAAAAGCTCGTTTTGAGGTGATTAAGGTTTTGAAAACTAAGAATCTTTTACCAGGTAAACCCGGTTTAGCTACAATTTGCAAGATGACCCAAAAACAGTTCGTTGACAAGTATGTGAACCCTTATTCATTTGAACTGGGCCTAGTGATTCAGAACCAATGAAATTTGTATTGTTTTAGGATTCTTAAGCTTGAAAGGGAAGGTGGTTCTAAATCTGGTGGAGACAAAGACCGCAGCTTGCTAATGGAATGCGGTAGAGTTCACCATTTCCTTTGATTGATAGCAGATATGTATTAGAAATGATCGATGTTCCTTACGTACTTTCTTTGAGAGTTCAATTCATAATTTTCACTTTTCCTTTTACATTTGAATTGCTCTTGCAATTTGTGCATTTATTTAAACATAAGGATTGATCTTTTACCAAACTGTTTCAACTCTTTTTGACAAAAATTGAGTAAATTTCTGACTTGGTTCATTT
This sequence comes from Erythroxylum fimbriatum, assembly GCA_026770325.2. Taxonomy (NCBI): domain Eukaryota; kingdom Viridiplantae; phylum Streptophyta; class Magnoliopsida; order Malpighiales; family Erythroxylaceae; genus Erythroxylum; species Erythroxylum fimbriatum. The sequence goes on from JANZLH020000100.1 coordinate 756,555, forward strand.
AATGCGCCATTCATTACCATTTAAGAATCCAATTTCTGCTCTTATGGAGAAAGAAGTCAATGTATGATGTGCTAAGATTCTACATTGATTATTATTCCTAGCATTGCCAATCCAAATCCTCTTTTCGCCGTCGATGATTTTTAGATGCCTATTTCTTTTCTTGTAGGTGTTGAGAAATTTATTTATGACTTCAGTGCTGTAATGCTTTCTATTATAGCTAACCCATTAAGTTAGTTGCAATTTAAACTGAATGGTGAAGGCATGCAATGTTCCATGACCAGAATAAGCCTTATTCATCGGGGATTAATGATCTGAGTCAATGAATTCTTTTATTATATTGTACTTTTGTTCAAGTTATCGTGTGACCACTGGCACCTTGAGCACTCCTAGTCTTCCAAATTGTTTTTAGCCAATCTTCTCTATAGTTGAATGGATATGAGGTAACAACAGAGCATGTCCACTTCTAAACAATTTTATCCTAATTATCGGATTACAGCTTTCAAGTTCATACCTTTACATATTGCAATCAAAACTCTATTTGATTGTAGAAATGCCTAATTTTCATGATTTTTGATGAGTTTATAGCTAATGGTTGACACTAGCACAAACCAGCAGAGCAATTGTTAGAGCTCTAGTCAAGTATACTAGAGTCTTACTATATTGATGAACTATAGTAGAGGGATATACTGCTATTACAAGGTGATTCTCACGAACACCTCCTAACCAGAGCTGAATAGGCTCCTCAGAGAGAATGATTCTCTCTGTCTACAATATTCTTTCTTCTAATTCCTTGAATGATTTCCCTCTCTCCCTCTCCCCTCTTAGCTACCCAACCCGTACATGCAGTTATTCTTCCCACCTGGCACATGGCACCTGGCACCTGGCACCGATTCTGCCCCCTCACCGTACTCCACCTGGCATTCTGCCCCCTAACTAACTTGTGCATCATTACCCACATTACCCACAGCCCCTGCTCTCTTCCTCCTCAAGTACACTCTCCTTATCCTAGGTGCATTGTGATTGATCCTAACAGCGATATAGTAAAATCGGGAGGCGAGCTTAGGACAGGACTAGAAAAGTTCTTAACTTAGCAATGAATGTGGGTTTTATGTCAAACCAGTGCTGGTAATCTCTGCAAGAAGTTAAAACAATTGTATATAGGTTAGCTAGTTGTGTGATAAATTTGTTTAAGATCATGGGATTTATAGATAGCGGTGATAACCCGCAGATTCAAAGCCTAATCCACGAAAGTGCTGATTTAGGACTTGGCATATTCGTCAAGATCAGTGTAGATAATCGAACAAGGTGTTCTATTTGGGTTTTAGACAAATCAATTTCCTTGACTAAAGAATGGCACTGGAGCTCAGGCTTTTTTGAGATACCATTTGGCTAATGAGGGATACTAAGAGTGGATTGTGATGTTAAGTTGGTTTAGCAAAAAGTCATAGATTGTGATGAACAGCTCTCGCAAATTCCGTAAACAAATTAAATTCAGAATCATGATTAGGAGGAATTTGTTTAATGTTAAAATGTTGTTTGGCTAAGGTCTGTGACTAGCAGTTGTTGGGCAAGTATATGATTCCTTGTTCAAATGAAGTTGAACAACTGTTGACAACTAATCTTGCTTCAAATGTGTGAATATATAACCAGTCTGCATGCCTTATCCTGATGTTTGGTGTGAATATGTTGTAGGATGAGTAGAACAGATATCAAACAAGTGGGTAAATTCACAAAAACTTATAAAATCTGGCTGCTGGAATTTAAGGTTTGGGATATTCGTTTAGGTTGCTGGAATTTCAGGTTTGATATGGATGAAGCTTTAACTTTTTGGTTGTCGGAAATTCAGGTTGGAGCTGTTGGAATTTTAGCAAAGAAAACAAACGATAGACAGTAGGGAACTAAGAATCACTCTTAGAGAAAGTTTCACATTTTTTAGTTGAAACCTCAAGTTTATAGGGAAATTCACGTTTTCTTTTTATTCAGAGGTTGATTATGTGTGTGGCGTTTGTTTGTATTCTTGGAATCCTAATCCTAATGCAATAGAAAAACCTGCAAAACTTCCAAAATATGAATAGAAATCTATTTACCAAAGGTACGTTATTATTTTCTAATGACTCATTTTTATTCTGCATCATTGCCCCTAGCTTGACAGAAGTTGACCTCGGGTCCTAAATATTGTCAAATATATCTTTTCTTGCCCCCTCTTTCACTGTTGTCCTTGATTCGAAGATGTAACCTCGAGTACTAAATATTGTCAAATATGTCTTTTTTTTTTCTCTTTCACTGTTGTCCTCGCTTAGAAGAAGATGTAATTCCTCTGTAATTGTTTCAATATGCCACCTCCTTCGTTATGTTGATATTTCAAACATGCAATGTACTATCTTAGCTTAACTCGACATTGTCCATTTAAAATAAAGTTTGCCTTGACAATTGTATTTAGAGGTAGCTCCAAAACAAAACCTCATGGCTTCTCTCCCACACAGGCATCAAGATCATATGAACTTTTTTTTCTCATACTCAAAAGCATTAACTTGCCATTATTGTTGAATTTTGACTTTGCGAAAGCACTCGCAATTTCTCCTTTATTTCTATGATATGTTATCTTTGCTTCTTGCTTCAAATTCACTTCATCTCCATCACTCACGTCAACAGAATCTGCGCCAACCTGGTTACTTATTTTCTGAACACAATGAATATCATCAAGTTCTGAGCCAACAAGTTCTAAAACCCTTAATGTTTGTTGGTTAATCTTTTCAGTTCCTTGAAATGTTGTTTCAACCTACTGTTTGGTGTTTTAGATTGCTGCTTAAGTGTTTCAGCTTGCTGGACAAGTGTTTCAACTTGTTATTCAGTTGTTTAAGGTTTAGAGTTTGGAATGCTTAATGCCTCAACTAAAGGATCCTCTAACTCCTGCTTTTCTTCATCTTTAATGATTTTATTTGCTGCCATTGTCCAACTCTTCATGTTATTGAGTTCCTGATCATCTTCTGAATCCAGGTCAGAAGATTCTAATTGAACAGTTGAAGGAGCGATGCCAATAGCTCACCAATCCGAATAAGCACTTCCAGAGAGAAAATGCCTGTTAAATTTGAGAAATCAAAATCAAAATATTATTTTTCCAGCAAAGATTTTCCCTTACACTGCCTACTATTGATTAGTTTTGGTCTCTTCATTTGTCGGACATGCTTTCTTATAGGAGTTGTTACCTGAGGATGGATTAGTTCTTACAATACTTTGTGAACGAGGATCATAGATGTTCAGTTTTTTAAATTTTATTTAGAATCAACTCACCTTGCTGTAGGTTGTTGAATAATCCTCTATACATCCTATTGCTTCTCGTTACCATTCTTGAATCAAAGTTCTGATACCAAATTGATGTAGGACGAATAGAAGAGATGTCAAACTAGTAATTAAAAACTCAAATATTAGAAATTTGGGCTGTTAGGTGTTGTTAAGACTTAAGAGTGTTGGAAATTCAGATATCAGGTATGAAATTTTAGTAATTGTTGTTGAAACTTCAGAATTGGATTGCTGGAAATTCAGTCTAGAGGTGTTAGAATTTTTGTGAAAACAAGCAATGAACGGTAGAAGACTAGGAATCACTCTTAGATGAAGTATTAAACTTTTTAGTTTAAAAACTCGAGTGTGTAGAAAAAAAATTTATTTTCACTGAAAGATCAGTTACATATCTGTAGAAACATTCTTGGAACCCTAGTCTTAATGCAATAGAAAAACCTATTGAAAACTTTTAAAATAAGAATAGGATTCTATTTAGTAAAGGTTCTTATTATTTTTTGATAAAATTAGCCTCAAATTAGTAAGAACAGAATAAAGTATGAATATTATCTTATTCTAGAAAAGAAAATTAAACTAATAACCTTTTTTTTTCTATATATATATTTTGCATCTGAACATCTTTTGAAAGAATTGGAAGTTGACTGTCACAAAAATGAAGTCACAGAATGCAAATCTTTTTGATGTATGCTGGACTTTGTACATTATTCTTTGATGCTATTGAATATTCCTCTTGAATGCCAGTAGCAAAGTAGTATGATTGCGTAAGTAATGTCAAGGAGAAACTCCAAAATAGCTGGATCATTTGGAGTATGCATGGAAATGATATCCCCAAGGATTACACGTGTGAGCTTGTTGCAGTTTCTGGATCGGGAGTGTTGGAAGGTTGATTTTTTAGGGATTTGGAAAATTTCGAATAATTAATTTCCTTCTCATCACCGGCAGCCTTTGGTCTTATCAACCTTCATGTCCACATTTTAGTTAATTGCCGGTGGACGACTAGGAAGAATTTGGAACTTTACTTGAGGCCTGCATTGCTATTTGGAATTTGGATGTGTAGAGCGTAGAAGCTGGTTGGTTTTATGTATGGAAGCATTTGTCCCCTAGAATTATGACCTATGGGCCAACTCTGGTCTACATGTATGGTTAATTGTTGAATTTTGAGTTTTGACCTTAAGTTGCATAATGTCATAACCTTTCCTTTCCTATCATTTCAAGGAAAACAGATCCAAGTGTATCCCGCTGATGAAAATTCGTTGGGGAGAAGCATGAATTAGGGTGTCCTAATTTCATGTGTAGTTAGAGGGATTGAAACATGATGCTTCCACCGGGTAGATTAGTTATGTTATGGCAAGAATTACCAAACTATCACACAGTTGTTGGCTATTTACAATCTAATTACAATTACCAACTCATTTCATCTTTTGCTCAGAATGAATTCATTTCCAGTAGGTAGCCCTTGTAACCGAGAAGCGCTTGTACGGCTTCGGCGTAGACCCCACCAGCAAAAGCACCCATTGCCAACTCAGCATCATCCGCATCGCCACATTCATGGGCCCCGCCACAACAAGCCCTAACCACAACTAAAGTCGCTGCCTCCACCCGCCACCCACTCTTGAGCTCCAGCCGCGGTGCGTCCCTCATCCTCATTCTCACGCTTGGCACCACCGTCCTATTTGTCTCCGGCCACTCCTCCCCACGCGCTGCTTCCGCAATGCTAATCCTACTCTCCTTCAGGCCCTCCCTATACATCACCACCGTTCCTTCCTCGTCCCTATCCGTCAATACTAACCTCTCCATCTGGCTATGCGCTCTCACCACTTCTCTCAACAAATAGTGCCTGGCCGACGCCGCGATCAACGCGCTTATCGTCCACACAACTCTCGTTTTTAAACCGCCGGTGAAATCCGACGATAACTCATCACTTTCCCCACCACTTCGAAACCCTAGGATTACGCAACTCTTCAGTGTCTTCCCGAATTCGGCCTTCCACTTGACGATGGCGCTCTTCTCCAGCTTCAAATCCCCTGCGGGGAGCTCGATCTCGAGACGGCGAATGGAATCGAAATGGCGTAGTATTTGGGCGGGAGAGGTGAGGGCACGAGGCGGCTTCTGATGGGGCAAGAGGAAAGCATGCAGAGAGTTGAGAAGAGGTCTGAGGACAGAGAAGAGGAGCGAGTCGGAGTCTGACTCGGGCGAGATGACACAATCAACTTTTAGAAGAAGGGACTCGGTATGCCGCACCAGCGAGTTGAAGCGTTTGGAAATGGATCGGCAACTGATGAGGGTTTTGACGTCGGAGACATAGTTGAAGATGAGGAGGATCAAAGAGTCTGGGAGGCGATCAAAGACGTCCATTTCGATGGATGTCATGTCTTTTTCGTTCCTTTTTTTGGTTTTTTGGGCTTTGAGTGGAGGGGGTTTTTGAAGGTTAGGTTCTACGTCAGAGCGTTGAAATAGGGGGATGTGATGTAGATGTGGCGTGTGGGACCTCATGTCAAATGTGCTTGCTTCTGGAATCTGGACGCCTCTTTTTATTTTGGGGTTAATTACAGAGTGAGAGTTTTTGAATTCATCGCCGCTGGTTATGCCTATCCCTATGCTATTTCTTTTTGTTTTTTGTTTTCGATCTTCTTATTTAGTTAATCAATTCAATTCCAACACTACTCCAACCTTTTCTTCTATTAATTGCCAGTTGGGATTACTAACAGCTGTATTTAACTCCATTAATTAGTTTTTATATTAACACCTCGGAAGCCGTGCTATATCCACATTTTTTGGAAAATCTAGAGGATAAGCAAAGATGCTTAAGATTAAGGTTCTGAAATTCGGACTGGTCATTGAATCGGTAGCCTTATTGGTCACCGGTTTGACCGGTTCGACCGGTTCAACCACCGGTCGAATCGGTATGACGTAATAATTATGCAATAATTATATTTAATTATATATAATATTAAAAATATTTAAAAAAAATACGAAAATAAAAAAATAAAAACAAAAAATAAAAAAAAATTGTCGATCGGTCGGACCGGACCGGTTTGACCGGTCAAATTGACCGGTTTTGACCGATTTTAACTGGTTCAAACTAGGTCAATTGATAACCGGTTTTGAAGTATAACCCGAACCGGACCACCGACCGGTCCGGTCCGGGTTTAAAAACACTGCTTAAGATCATATTATATACCTAACCATACTATGTCATTAAATTAAATGTTTATGGTTGGACTTGAATATGAATACAGAGGCGTCGTTTTACTTTTCCTTGTACAAGCTATTGATCGTGCTATCATGATGCTGCCATTTTTAATATTTCAAGTTGGTTCAGCCAGATTTTGCTGGGGTTGAACGTCATTGTTTGGATCCATGATCTGTGCGACTCTGGCTATAGAATACTTGCAAAACAAATAAAGGCACGCTGGGGGTAAGTTTCCGGAAGGCCCCTCCGATGCTCAAGTCAGTCTTTTTGAGAGAAAATTAGTCGCAGAAAACAGAGAGAAAGCTAGGGTTGTATTGTCGTACCTGTATTATGGTATAATAGTACCTTATATATGGGATAGATGCTAGGTTTAGGTCTTTACGTAGATCTTTGTGTTT
>JANZLH020000100.1:763542-778064 GCA_026770325.2 Erythroxylum fimbriatum
TTAAATATAAAATGAAATGAAATTTAAAAGAATAATAATTCTAAAAAATAATTCAAAATTTTGATAAAATACAAAAAATTGAATTATTTTCATTATTTTACAATAAATTATTATATTTAGATAATTATTATATATAGAAATAATTAGAATATAATAAAGATATATATATAAACTAAAATAGATAAGATATAAATAAAAAACTAAATTAAATAAACTACAATATAATATGATAATGAATTATGTTGTAAAATTTAAAAAGTCAGGACTATTTTATAAATTTAAAAAATTATTCAAAACGGTACCCAATATTAACCAGTACCAATATAATATTATACCAAAACTCAATTCGATATTATCTAGTACGACATTCATAACATGTTTAATATCAAATCAGTTCTCTAAATTAGGTTGGCTCAAACATTTGTAAATTGAAGTAATAGTAACTCTAAATAACCCTAAGTTAAGAGAACATGACAGGACGAGCTTTTCAGATATGCGGCTCCTGTGATTCAAGGAAAAGAAAACACTGATTGCAAGTTGAAAGGTAAAGGCATTTTTTCTGTTACGGGCCTTGATCCACCGGCAGCAACCAAGGCAATTGAGGCAGTTGAGAAGCCGTTATTCCATCGCAAGTCACAGTGTGAGAAAAGGGGGTCAGTGATCGTAAGGGACTACGTGTTAGGTTAGCGTGAATTCTGTTATAGAGATTAGGTACTGAGGTAGCATAAATAATCTTGAGGTAGGAGAGAAACGTTACGCTATTGATTGTACTGTTTTGACCTTCTTCTTTCTTTGGTAATCACAATTCTGTGTCATGCTTTTCTCTTCTCAATCCTTCTGTAACTTTGTCAATTCCTACTCTATTTCTTAATGCCCGTAATCTCTTTTCTCATAAATATCCTTTTGTACTAGATTCACATGACTATTTTATACCCGAATCCTTACACTTTCACTTCTTTTATTCCTATTTATAAATTATTCTTCAGAAAAATCGTTGGATCCTTTACTTGGATATACACCGTAGCACATGTAGCTTTTTTAATCAAATTGAATCTTGATTTCCACATAAAATATAATATAAGAATCTAAATTTCGTATGCATATAATATAACATAAAAATTATTAAAACGATTATAATGTTTTTAACTTGTTGATGATATTAATTAATGGACTAAACTTTGGTTGGCCTTCTTTTTCTTAAGAAGTTTTGGAGAATCGAAAATTTCAAGAAAGTAATTTAAGGAGAAACTTTTATACTCAAGCACAGGGTTCAGATTTCAGAATATATAAAACTTAATGTTTTAAAATTATTTAAATTAAACTATTAATTAATGCAGTCTTCTATTAATTAAATATTATCAGAATACTCAAACTTTTTTCTCTTGATTTAGTAGTGTCTGCATGGAGCCCACGTAACCGTAGTAGGTTCTACTCAATGTAGCCAACACTATCTGACATTTAGTTGGTTATGTTAATGTAACAACCCCAGTTAATATTGTATATTATTTCGAATAAAATTTTAAAATTATAAAATAATTTTTAATTTTTTTAAAATTATATTATAGTCCAATTTTATCACCTTCTAACAAAAGTTCATCTTTTAACTTTTGTATATATAAATTCATTAGCAAGGTATATTATAGTTTCTTTGTGACTTCTCTCTCTATCTTTTTATCTCTAATAGCAACGTCGGTTTTGTCACAATAGAAAGGTCAATATTCACCGTCTCTTTTTTCTTTTTTTTTTTGTTAGCTCACCGGGGGTGTTATAAAGCCTTCTTAAAATAATCTATCTGCTCGCCATCTCATAGATTGAATGCTACTTTGTCATCCCACTTTGTTTTCTCTCACTATCTGCTCTCTCTTGCAGCATGTGTGTTCCTGGACCAAATTTTATGGCTCAATCATCTGTCTTTCATCTTTTAAATGAGACTGTTTCATTTCATGTACCATTTCTAGAACTTCTACTTCGCTACTCTCTTTGTCTTTCTTTAGTTCTCACTTTTGCTTCTCTTCGTCTCCATTCAACGTAGCCAACTTCTCTGATTGCTAGGAGTTCCTCTGGCTCTAAGAAGAATAGCAGTCGCTTGGGGAAGAGCGGCAGTGGCTGTGGCTCCGGGAAGTAATGACGTCATAAGCCTTTAGGATATCAGACATGAAAATGATTTCTTATTTTAGACCAAATTCGTACTTAGTTTGGAAGATGCCTACCCATCCTTTTATGCACCATAATGGATAAGGTTAACGTATCGTGGCTTATCATCATCTCAACATTCATTTGTAAAATCATGTGATGACTAAAAAATTATTAATGTGTATAGAATAAAATCATCACTGTTAGTTGAAAACCTGAAGAGATATGTGAAGTAGAGATTACATGATCTAGATTTGCTATCTTGTCAAGATCGTTCCACTGATTATTGTGCTATGACTAGTTTGGTAATGACTCAAGGTAGCATGCATTTATTCAGTGCAAGAAGAGGGTTGATATTGGGTTTGGCTGTAAAGCCCTTACGAATTTTAAGATGGATAAGCACCTTTTCACTAAAAATTATAAGGGGATGGTTGGGATAAAGTTGGAATAGAATCCATAAGTGGCAATTAATAGCTAAGTGTGATGGAAAAACAAAAGTAGTAAAAAGAAGAAATAGCACGTAAGAATATCTGTTATTATATAAGTTTTCCTGAACTATATTCCTTTAGTACATCATGCACATACACGTTAAAAAAAAGGTCAATATTATGATATACCAAAATCATTATATGATTTTTGTAATAAATTGTTTAAGGTGCATATTTAGATGATTACAATATAATTGAAAACCAATAAATTGTTTAAGGTGCATATTTAGATGATATTGACTATGTAACCATAAAAATAAAAAAGAATTGTTAGTGGCATAAAATTTTCTTATACCATAAAGGATGCAAGTATATACAATAGTAGGCAACCAAAACAAATGAGAGTGGAATAGCAGTAGATTTAGAGTTGAGTTTAGCTAAGCCCATTTGGCGAGCAAGGACATGCAGGCAGTGCCAAGTAAAAGAGAAATGGTAGCTCCAAATTGCAACCTTAAGTTTCCTTGCATCACAGGGTTCATGAAATCTTCAGCCAGCAGGTCTACCAGCGCCATGTATATTAGGATTCCCGCGGCAGCGGCATTGAACACCCCTTCCACGATCAAGGCCTTGGTGCTGTTCTCGTCGTACGCGTGGGATATAACCATCCCTATGCCTATTGCCACTGGTGTCGTCAACGAGAAGAAGAGCACCATCACTGCTATGTCTCTATACTTAAACTTCGCCTGCCACATCAATCCCTCTTAACTACTTTACATATCATTCAAAGTCATGTGAAAGATATTTTGTACTGCTCCTCCTTACAATACATGAAGTAAGTGAGTGATATTCAATGTTGTGTATAAAAAGAAAATATATTAATTCTTGTGCTTTCTCCATGTACCAAAAAACAAATAATAGGTTTGGAGAATATTGATTGGCGTGACAACAATCCATCCACAAACAGATGCCATTCCTTCGAAAAGGACAACCTCTTTTATTTGGACGGTGACTTCGCCCGTAGAAGCTCCAACTGTAGAGAAGAATTGTTCACCATTGACAAAAAAACAACAAAGGGACGTGTCCCATCACTGGACCCACTCACGCCCATGTTATTATTGTTTTGTTTTCCTGTAAATCATTTATCGGATCAACAATTACTTGCGCGTACCTGTATCCATGATCTTGTGGTCGTGAAATGTAGATTTCGTTAAAAGAGTTTATTTCCTCTCTGTCTTCTTTCGTTCGGATTTCTCAATGGTTAAGAATGAATCATTTCATAAGTTTTTCCAACTTATATATCATGACCAAAGGACATGTCCTTTGGAATTAGAAGAGAGAGGAAAAGGGTCTGTGACCTATTTGAGACCCAGTCGGTAATACCCAATAACCATTATCTTGGGTGCATTTCATAGGACTCAATTAATAAATTAATTACATGGGACATTTAAATAAGCTAACACATCGAACTATGCTTGAAAAGATTGAGACGTGCCTTTCGCGAGCTTGAAGCCTATACTTTCTAGTTTAGGACTTCCCAGAAGTCGTACAGTGAAATCGCATTATGTTGACAAATGTGAATGTGGAGCTTGAAACACCAGCAATAAAAGGTCTAAAAACCATCATTGGAGTTGAGTTAACCTATTTACAATTCCAAAAAAAGCTGAAACTTTCATATAATATAACTTTAAAAATGAAGAAGATGGTGCAGCTAAGGACAGTAGTATAAAATTGATATTAGCAGTAGTAGTGAGAGTATGATGATGAATCACAAGTAATTCAAAATTAGGAATTTTAGATATTTTATTTAATAATTTAATTAAAATTATCATTGAAATAGTTAATTTTTTAAGAGTTAAAATTAATTAATATAATATGAAAATATTTTAATTTTGACTTTAAAATTGAAAGTGAGTCCCATTATGCCGCATGGCATATATATAGTAGTGCGATCCACTTTTAGATTATAAAAAGTAATAAATACTTTCATGTTAGTATTGATATAATATTTAATTGATAAAAAGTTAATTTTGTTAAGTTTTATGTCTATTTAAGGTATGTTTTGCATATTAAGGTTTAAATTGAACATATTGAAATGCTAAAATTCAACTTATATTTTGACGTAAATGTTTTAAGTTAGTGTTAAAGTAACGATCTTGTTGCCTAAAACTTGATCTCCCTTTTGAATAACCAATTATTTCAGATGATAAAAGGATCCAGGGTCCAAGATGTAAGAGGGATGGATGAGACATTACACATCTAGATTCAAGAAAATGCAAAAGGAAGTGTTGAAAGTACAAACAAAACTTCATAAAACTCATATGAAACAAGGAAAGGAGATGATAGAATTAAAAGAAATGTTCCAATAGTACATGTTTGAACCAAATCACAATCACAACCACCGTCTCTTCTTCTTCTTTTTTTTAAAAAGAAAGTCACAGTCCCTTAATGTTATTAGATTGAAAATAGGTAAATATCAACTTGGATCAACTCATATGAAACCATATTCATATGCAACATTAATTAAACTTTACAAAGTAGAGTTCCCAACTTTGCGTGGCTCCAATGAACATAATTAATTTTGTTTAGTGGAATAATTTTCATGATGGATCAAATTCTGTAGAATATCAAGTAGGATCAATAGAGTTCACATGGAAGGCGTAGTAGCATAATGGCACCAACTGTTTTCAAGCCATTATTGTCTTTGGATGAACCAACTTGACGTAAATATCTAGTAATCATCACCTAAGGATACAAAGAGGAAGTATTTAACGATATAGTAAAAGATTTCAAAGAATTACAGCAAACATGGAATATGAGAGATTACTATACATTTTTAAAGAGATTTCATATTCTATAATCATAATTAATTATATATATATATTTTTAAGGGATTACAATATGAATAAGAATTACCAATATTTAAACTATGAAACCCCAAATTCCTATTAAAAGTATATGTTTTGGCTAAAACCCAAGAAGCCATTGCTTTAATTTGTTATTTCTCTCATAAAGCTCCTTCCAAGTAGATAACACAACTTAATAAAGTCACTCTTGCTTTACTACAAATCCCAACCATTATGATAACCAACCATAATCTACTACTACCGTCCTCAACACTAGCTTAAAGAACCTTTCCAATGAGCCCCCTAAAGAAACAATGAAGGCAACTTAATAGTAAAGAGTTTGAAAACAAAAGAGTTAAAAAGGTTTGCTTATGGTGTGATGATAAATAAATCCCCTAGGTATAAAAAAAACAGTGGAATATGCTTGTAATAGAGGATGAAGAGAAAAAGATGATAGGAAATAGGAAAAAAATAAGAACATAAATGAGGCAACAAATAAAGAACAAATGAAGTCATCAATAGGTGACTTCAAGTAGATGAGAATGGTAAGGTTAGATAAAGTCAAATCAATACATATTTTCATTGATAATGGCAATACTGACAAGTTTGTGGATGCCAGATTGGTATGATGGCAATACTAGCTTTTTAATAACATATTGGTTTATAACCAAGCATTGAGGACCATCTAAATCACATCATAATGAACTTAGAGATCTTAACTTAGAATCAATTTTGAGACAAAAGCAACAAATGCATTTTTAGAGCAACTCAGATTGAATGCTTTGGACACATTATTTCAATTTCGAATGTGGTCATTTGATCCTACGAAGATGGAGTCAGTTCTCAACTGGCATACCTTAAACAACGTGAGGGAATTGAGAGGATTTTTAATTCTATTAGGATATTATAGAAGATTAATTAAACATTTTAACGTTTTAAGTAAACGTTTTATTGAACTTTTGAAGAAAGATGCTTTTGAATGGAGAGAGGTTGAAGCATTTTAAGTGTTAAAAATTGATCTAACTTTGTTAACAGTCCTTTCTTTTGTAAATTATTCCAAACCTTTCACTATTAAGACTAATGTATATGGTAATGTCTTATGAGCAATGTTTTAACACAAGATGAACATCTATTAGCCTTTGTAAACAAATTATTGGCATCAAAGCATTAGTGTCTATCCACCTAGAAAAAGAAATCCCTATAAATAATTATGCTTATCAAGTATTGCCATCCTTATCGTAGTGGAAAATCGTTCATAGTTTGTACTAATCATACGGAGCTCAAATTTTGTGAACTAAAGGATGCATATACTGTTTCAACAAAATTAGTTTCCTAAATTGTTAAGATACAGCTATGAGATTGAGTATAAGAAAACGAATAGAAATTTTATTGGTAATGCACTTGTTTGAATTATCATTGTTAAACTTTACACATTAGTGCTATCTCAAGTCCAACTCAACTATTAAAAGAAATTTAAGAAAGTTGAAGGAAAGATGACTCGATTTAGGACATCAACTAAGTTGAATCAAGGAAATTTAGCTTCTAATTAATATTGTGACTATATGACATCCTCAAATGGAAAGGAAAAATGGTGGTTGATTGTTATAAATATGGGTTAATTAACAAAATATCATAAACTTTACTCAAAATTGCAATTATAGTCCAAACTTTAAAAATGACAAATAAATACTCAAACTTTCAATTTTTTTTCAATTCTAACCCGACGTTAGTATCTTTGTTAATGTTGTAACGTGGCTAGCTATATAAGACAAAAACCCTAAACATAACATGTTAGACTTAATTAAACTAACTAATTAAGAAAACTCCTGAACCAACTACTCACCGCATCTATAGTAGAAGTTGTCCCCTAAGAAGGTATAATCTCCTTCATCAATCGCACAAACTGTTGAGTTTCCCACTCTGCCCATTGAAGAATCCTATTAGTGTATACAAGATTATCACCAAATATTGAACCAGATTCCTTTGTTGTCAATGGGATTGTTGAAAAGACAAGCCTGGATAGTGTAACTGGAAATGTTACAGGATACATAGAACATGAGGAAAGGAATCATCAATACTCTTTCAGAGATAGTACCTATAAGATATCAGCGGTAGTTAGTATACCAAATTACCCTTCCCAAGAAAAATTAAACCAACCATTGCTTTCTTCTGCTTCAGAATGCTAACTAGAGGTTGTTCAGCAGTCCCAATTAGTTGATCCCTAATCATTGACTTTCTCTTCAAAAAAGCTAATCTAGACGACATTTCCTCAAAATTTGAATAATCACCCAAGTCTTTCAGCTCTGGGCAGTTTCTCTCTTCAACATCTATGGCTTCTATTGCTTCTTCCACCCTATGTTCAACCAATAGAACATCGATATTATCCAAGAAAGTGACGTTTTTACTATCAATATTAATTGGAAAGGGGCTTCGAGACTCGTTGATCTCATGTAATAAATTGAAAAAAGAGGAGGAGCGGAGATTGGTGCAAGAGCGAAGTGAGGAGTCAAATTAATTTAGGTTTTTTTAAACCTAAACGGTGTAGTTTGCTTAACAAACATAATAAAACTTAGTTCAATTAAGTCTGATATGTATAAATGTTTAGAGTTTCTATCTTATATGGTTGGATATGTTAGCAACGTTAACGGAGATACTAACGTTGGGCTAGAATTGAAAAAAAATAAAAGTTTGAGTATTTAATTGCCATTTTTAAATTTAGGGGTTATAATAACAAAATTGAGTAAAGTTTGAGATTTTTTTGCGATTAACCCTATAAATATATGATATCTAAAATTATCTCTCTAATGCATGAAAGTACAACAATTAGTCACTTGAGAGTTTTTTTTTATTTGAAGGGTCTCTAAAGGGATGTGAGGAGTTATGTCAGAAGATGTCAAATATGTCAATATAATAATATGAAACCTGAGGCAGGCTTGTTAAAACCTCTCCTTGTCCCCAAAATATATCTGAATTGAAATTAATATAGATTTTAAAGAGTGATTGCCAATATTTAGTCAATATTTTGTGATTTTAGTGGTAATTGATCGATCAATAAATATGATCACTTCCTAGCTCTCAAACATCCATACAAAGTAGACAAGATTTTGTTCTTCACATTTTCTATAAAAAAAACTCAAATGACAAAAGATTTAGAACTCTTCTTAAAATTTTCATAAAATCTTGAATCATTTTAATTGGAGTACAGTTGACAAAGTTATGAAAAATTTTGAAAATATTGTCTAAATTAAATATTAAATTAACTAAACTAAATTTAATTTCATATATAATTTAATTTAATAAATTAAATCATGTATCTTATCTAAAAGTAAAGGAGTAGGAAATAGTTTATTATAGATTATTTGACATATTTGTCCTTATTTTATAAATTATTATTTCCCGTAACTCCTTCACTCATTTTAATTATTTGGTCTTTACGTTAAAAATTTTGTTACCTTCTAATTCACAAAATGAATTATATAAACAATTTTGTGCTGCTGGCGGCCAGTGATGGCCGTAAAATCTTACAGCTGTTTTGCTTAGCCGAAACAGATTTTTCCCTCTCGAATCTGAGCTTTCTCCTTTTATCACGTATCAATTAACTCCCGAAGAAAGTGATCCATGTCTAAAGATCAGGGGGCTCTTTGGCCAAGATTTAGAAAAAAGATAGCCTCTACCTTACCCTATAAGCTAACTGGAAATGCCAACGAATTAGGCATACGAATTAAGTTGTGATTGTTGAGTGGTCTTCAAAGCATGATTGGTGTTCTCGTAACTGGAAGACCAGTTTAACGACAACCTTTTATGCACAACTGATTCTCCAATCGCCACCGCATTGCTCAATTGAACCAGTAAACAAATTCTAATATTAGCTTGATCAAAATTTTATCCAAGCCACAGTAGCCTGACAGAGTCAATCGATTGACACAAGCCACAATCATCCAATCCCATCCCGCCTCCAATATTTACAAACTCCCGTCACCACCTCTTAGCCACCGCTCGCCATATTTCCATGGCGGAGCGGGTCCAAGTTTCATCGTGTGAATCAATCCTTGAAGTCCATGATCATCCATATTCTGTTGCTGCACCGGTCCATCCCATATTCGAGTCTGGAACTTACGTCATACAAGTCCCTAAAGATCAAATTTATCGCGTTCCTCCGCCGGAAAATGCTTTGATCATTGAAGAACATCGAAATACAGGACGAAAAAAAGAATCGTTTTGTTGTTCTTGTTCATTGTGTTGCTTTTTCAGCATTGCAATTCTGATTATAATCGTTGCGGTTGTGCTAGCCCTATGTTTCGCTCTCCTTAAGCCACAAAATCCCAGGTTTCAAGTGCAGAAGCTTGTTGTCAAGAACCAGCTTTCAGGAAAAAGTCATTCCCATCCTGAATATGACATCACGTTACAGGTTCATAATCCAAATGGGAGATCAGGCATTTCATACCAGCACGGTGTAATTTCGCTCTTGTTTAAACAGCAAAATATTGCAACCGGAAAATTTCCAAGTTTCCATCAGGAGAACAAAAGTTCAAGGGATATTAACACAGCCCTTGAGAGTTCCAACAGTAAGTTACCCAAAGATATCGAAAGCAGCATGAGAAGTTCAAAATCTAAAGTGAACGTCTCGTTTTCTTTGGAGATCAACGTCACTGCGAGAATGAAAACCAGCAGTTTTGGAACGGGGAACGCGAAGGTTCTTGTCAAGTGTAACTTTACAGTTGACACATTGTCAGAAAGCACTCGCATTCTTTCTCAGGAATGTCAAACCCATCGCTAGAGATACTTTTATTTTTATAAAGGGCTACCATAATCTTTTTAATCTCTTTCGTGTTTGCGAGAAGTTCATTGAAGAAAGTATTATCCGGATCCTAGAATAGAACCATAAAAGATATTAAATATTGTAGCAGAGAGATACCTGTACTATCATTTGTTCTCTGATGCTCATTTTCTGATACGCCTATTGTTAGGACTTCTCGCCTTTTCATTTTTTCAGTCCTTGTTTCGATGGTTATGTAGATGTTAGTCCAAATTGTTACTCAAAAATTTAAAGTTATTGTAAAAATATGATCTTAATGACATAAATCAAAATTGACTTTCATAATTTAGGATCTTAGAATAAACAATTGTTACAAATCATAACAGTGTAATACTGTCTACTTGATTTGAAAAGAGATCAAGAAACTTCCCCTCGTTCTTTTGGTTAAAATCGGTTTCTCTCTCTTGACTCTCTTGGAGTTTACCTTAATTAGTAGAGAGAGGAACATCTTTTAATTTGCTACATCCATCAAGTAACTAGAATAAATGATAGAGATCTATTTTACCATTAAATGGGAAATATAGACCAAATAGAACTCTTTTATTATATTAATAGCGATATTAATATATTTTGATTAACATTCTCCAACTTGGCTCGATACTTGAAACTTTATTTTGATAGTGTAAACAATAGGAGTGCATAAATAAATCTCGTAATATTAATTTTCACAATTTACCTTAACACAATTAACCACGTAATGCAGATCATGGTGGTCATACACTTCAACATCGCATACTTCCTTCCATATATCACAACACTAGTAATTTATCAAGTTGGGTAACATAAGTGATATATAAATATCTTAAAGTTCCACATTAATGTCTCAAGACAGTATCTTTATTTCTTATTTAATAAAAAATTATATGTGCACATTTATAATAAATAAGAAAATTGTCAATCAAAATTTTATTAATCTCAAGAGTGTGAAAAAGTCATAAAAACAATCATCAATACAACTATGCCCCATTTTTTGAACATGTTCCTTAAATATCTATGGTGGAAGGCCTTTAGTTCAAAGATTTATAATCATAAGTTCCATCTTAATATGTTTAACACACACTCTTTGTTTCTAAAATTCCTCCTTTACTGCAAAATATTTTAACTCCATATGTTTAACACCCCTAAATTACTAGTCATTCTTAGAGAAGAAAACTACTATATAATTATCACAATAAATTTTAAGTGACATAGTAGAGGTGTTGATAACTCCAAACCTTGAAATAAATTGTTGAAGCCATAAAGCATGAATTATAGCCTCAAAACAAGCTACAAATTCTGCTTTTATAACGGATGAAGCAATGACATATTATTTAACACTTTTCTATGAAATTTATTCTTTTGCTAGTAGAAACAAATAGCCAAATGTTGACTTTCTACTATCAATGCTTCTAGCAAAATCTGAATATCCAATTACTTTTAATGGATTTGATCTTCTATATATAAGCATTTATTTCTTTTTTCCTTAAAGATACCTTAAGATTTTCTTTGTAGCTTTATAATGGTCTATACTATGATTACTTTGATATCTGCCTAGCATTCCAATCACAAAGCTGATATCGAGTCTTGTACATATTTGAAAATACATTAAACTGCCAACAATAAAAGCGTATGGAATATATTCCATTTGTCTACGTTCCACATTATTCTTTGGATATTGCATAAGACTAAATTTATCCCCTTTTTATATAAAGACAATCCCTGTTACAAATTTGTTCATATTAAATCTATTAAGAAATATTTCAATATAGTCTTTCTGAGACAACCTTGCCAATCCTTGTGATTTGTTTTGAAATTTTGAAATTCCTATCTCATATGATGTTTTTCACATATTTTTCATTTCAAAATTCTTTTAGAGAAAATCTTTTGTCTTATACAATAAGTCCAAATCATTAGTAGCAAGTAAAATATCATCAACATATAGAACTAGAAGTATAAACTTACTCCCACTGATCTTTCAGTAGATACAATGATCAACAATATTTTTTTTAAAAAATAAAAGATATTATGGTATTATTAAACTTAATATAACATTTTTGGGAAGCTTGTTTAAGTCTGTAATTGATTTCTTAAGTTTACATACCATGTGACCTTTTCCTTTTATGAAAAAACCTTTAGGTTTATCCATATAAACTTCCTCCTTGAGATCACCATTTAGAAAGGCAGTTTTCACATTCATTTAATGTAACTCTAAATCAAATTGAGCCATTAATGCCATGATTATTCTCATTCAATCTTTCTATGAGTTGGTGAAAAAGTATCTTTAAAATCAATGCCATCCTTTTTAGTATAATCTTGGGCAACAAGTCTAGTTTTATACTGTTTAATATTGCCATTCGAGTCATAATTAGTCTTAAAGATCCATTTGCATTCAACTCGCTTAGATCCTTCGAGAAAATTAACGAGATCCTAGTTATTGTTTTATGCCACTGAATTTAACTCATCTTTTATAACATTAATCCATTTATTAGACCTAAATGAAAGGATCATTATTAATGCCATAATCAAAATTTAACTCGTGCAAATAAACGATATAGTCATCAGAAATAGTTGATCTCCTTATTATTTCAAGTTTACTCAAAACTGTTCCATATAGTTCATTTAAATTAATTATTTGTAAGTTAGTTTCTTCATAAGCTGTTGTTTCATCAAAATCTTGTCTAGAATTATTTTTGTTCTTCTAACACTGAGATGATATTTGTTATAGATATGGATACTGGAACATTATGCGTAATGGAACATTAGCACTTATTTCACTAATATCCACGACATTTTTTTCAGCACTACCACAAACTTCACCATTTTCAATGAGCTTGGAATTAGTTGTTTCAACAATTCTTGGACTATGATTTAGATAGTAAAATCTATACCCTTTAAATTTCTCTGGGTAATCAATAAAGTAACCACTAATTATTTGAAAATCTAATTTTTTTGTGGATTATAAACTCATGCTTTTGTTAGACAACCCCAAACATGCAGGTGCTTCATATTAGATTTCCTTCCAGTCCATAACTTAAAAGGAGTTTTAGGTACTGCTTCACTAGGAATCCTATTTAGCAGATACACAGCAGTTTTAAGTGCATGTATCCACAAAGTTTATGGTAATGAAGAATTACTCATCACACTCTTAACCATTTCCATTAATGTACTATTATGTCTTTATGTAACACCAATTTATTAAGGTGTGCTTGGCATAGTATACAGGGCATATATGCTATATTTCTTTAGAAACTTTGCAAATGAACTTGGATATTGTCCTGATTCATCATATTTTTCATAATATTCATCACCTCTATTAGATCTTACAAATTTCACTTTTTGTAAACTAATTGCCTTTCAACCTCTTTTACAAATACCTTAAGGGCATTTACAACTTAAGATTTTTTAATTAAGCAAAAAGACATATCTGTAATGTAATACATCATCAATAAAAGGGAAAATATTTTTCTCCATTTAAAGATTGGGTGTTAAATGGTCCATATATATAGATGTGTATAATTTCAAAGAACTAAGTATTTCTTGTGGCTTCTTTATTACTTTGTTTGGTTTGCCTTTCCTTGATGCAATCTATACATATATCAAGAATAACAAAATCTAAATTTGGAAGAATTTAATTTTTTTATCAATCCTTCTAATTTTTCTTTGGATATCTGACCCAAATGTTTATACTACAAGTAAGTTGAAATATTATTCATTCTGTTATGCTTAGTTCTAATGGTATGTTAAACAAAAATAGGGATTAAAAAATTAACATCAATTTTCAATTTATATAAATCATCCATAAGAATTCCATACATTTAAGGTATTCTTTAGCACTTTCAATTTGTAGAATATTGGTCTTAATGTTGTTGGCAATAATCATTAGCCTGAAATTAAGACATAATATGTTAGACCTTTCCTATGCTTTATAGTTTGTCTTCTTATCCTCACTGCTCATATCCGCAATAATAGTAGGATTTTCTTCCAATAATGATAAATCAAGATCTAAAACACCTAAATTTAAGTTAACTTGTTCACGCCATTCAAAGTAAGTTCAAACCATTAAACATGTTAATCGAAGAAGCGAGAAAATGAAAAGAAATAGTTGCAAATACATAAATGCTCAATAAATTATCAGATTCAAATATTTAAACATTTAGAATATATTGTAGGTTTCCTTTAGGCAGACTCAACAATATATTATCACTAGCAGAATAATACTGCACAAATGCGCAGTAATAATGCCCTGTGAATTTAATTGATTATATTATTTTATCAATTTAATGTATAAATTAAAATAGGAAATGTAGAAATATATAAAGCAAG
>JANZLH020000100.1:814625-836312 GCA_026770325.2 Erythroxylum fimbriatum
GTTGACTGAAATGTGGGATGACGAATCCACATATCTTGAAATTTAAAGGAAGAAGGTACTGAAGTAGGAGTAGCACATTTAAACAACAGAGGACTATGATCAGAAGTAGCACGGTTTAGTAGTTCCACTGTCGAGGATGGAAACTGTTGAAGCTCTCTCTATTCTTTTCATTTTGTTATATAACACATTAATCTTCTTAGGCAAGTATTATTTTCCTTAACTAGTTCTTAATAGTTTGATTTTCTTCTCTAAATGATTTTTCATTAAATTTATATATTCTATGAACCATTTTAATTCTTTTGATTTATGAGAAATCAAATAGACATGACCATTTCAAGTATATTCTTTTATAAAAATGATGATATACAACCCCACCTCTTACCCTGGCATTCATTAAACCATAGATATCCAAATAAATTAAATGAAATGGATTGAAAACTTGTATTTACTTTACAATTGACTTCATTTTTTCTATTTTAATAGGTAGGCAATGATAATACATAGGTAGATCTACTTATTTGAATCAACTAAATTAATTGACTTACTCAATTTGACCAATGTCATATAATTTAGCATGTCATACAATTGTATCGTGATATAAATTACTAGGTGATGTAAATGAAGAATAACTTATGTTATTACTTTGATAAATAACATATAATACAGTAAACCACGTAACGTATATTGAACATAATAAATAGTTCTAGGATATAAATCTATTCCACCATTATGAAAGTTTACATTAAATCCAAGTTTAATTGAAACCATCACAAAAATAAGGTTTAATATAATCTTTAAAGAAAACAACAATTTATATAGGATTAAGGATCAACCAGTACTATAAATGTCTAAATTACATGCACCAATCTCTTGTACAACAATTATTAAGTTATCACATATATAAATCCATCTTGTTCTATATAGAATTTTATGTTCTACAAAGGAGTCTCTATACTTTGCTATATAATTTATTGCTTCCAAATAGATGATCTACAAAGGACAGGATTCAGTTATAAAAATGAACTAAGAGACATACATAAAAACCTACATTAAAAGATTGTACATTTTTAGGCTCACTACTAAGCAAAATGATCTTTGTTTCCATAATTATAGCACATCAATATTTTTATATTTTTCTTTTTGAAAGACTATTGTCCTTTCTCATGTTGGTTCCATTTTAGGCTTTTTAGAGTTATAAGCATTTTGGCAATTTTCTTATCTTTTTTAACTTAGACCCTCCATAATACTTACGCTTCCTATTAATAGTTCTATGAGAGATGCAACTAATTATGTATGCCTTGGAAGTCATAATAAAAGTTCAAAGACATTCTTCTTTTAATACAAGATGCATCATAATATCCTCCATCGTCTTGATGCTCCTATTATGAATTAGATGCATTTTTTATATACTTTTAACTTTAAGGTAGAGAACTAATGGATACTTACACTTAATGTTCACTAGATAACTCATAATCAACATATCTCAGCTTATTTGTCATGTTTGATATATCCCTTAAATGTTTTTATATTGACTTGTTAGGTTGTTTCTTATACTTAGTAAGTGGCTTAAATTTAGTTATTTAGTTGCCACCAAATCGAGCAGTTAAAATAGACTACATGTCCTTAACAATCTTATGCTTTCATAACTCACACATAATGTCATTTTCCATACTGCTCAACACCATAATGCAAGCTAATGAATTTTTCCTTTTTCATTTCTAATAAGCATCACAATCCCTTTTATGTTAAGTCATATTACCTTGTTTAGGAATATTCATAGCAATGTTTAATGTTTTTAAAGCCCTACACTCTTGCACGTATTGGATTGTCATGTTCTAAATTTCACGATTGTTACCGTTTAATTTTTATATCTTTGTTTAGGTTATAAACAATATTCTTTGATGTTAATAGTGATATTTGACGCACTAAATTTTTACATAAAAAGGAAATATCTTACATACACGTTAATGTCGTATTATGTAAATATATAGGATGATTAATATATTTTAATTGTTTGTGAAATCAAATGATCATAAAGTATTCAATCATCATTCATATACTATTTGCATACTAATTATAATATTTAAGTTTAATTTGTACAACATATATAACTCAATTATATTGTGATGAGAAAACAAGTTTGTTTATACATACATGAACATTAAAAAATGATCAAATAATTAACATATAGTTCACTTTAACATATAGAACATCTATACAAACATACATAACTTAAATAATCTTTAGAAGAATCCAACTAAGACATACTTGACCTAAATATAACAAATCCTACATGGAATAGAGTTAGTTAATGCACGTGATAAGAGCTTTTGAAATATGATATACAATAGATTTAATTATCTCGATAAGGAAGCATATAGGGTATAGAGTCTTGATCAATTCCCCGCTTCTAGTTTCTCGCATGAGCATTGCAAATCATCCATACGATTTTGGATTAGGTGATTTCTAATTCCATATTATGCTTAATAATTTAATTTAACTTTTAGTTGTGGTAATGTTGAGAGTAAGGTCATATTCTTTAGTTTAACAACCTTCAAAATATAGTTCTTGGATTATGTTATTATCATAAATAACATGTTATATTAAAGATTCTCCCGAAAACGATTGTATTTGATGCCCTAACATAACAATGACCTGTCTTAATTATATATTAGTGTGTAAAAGTCCAAGTGTCCTCCCAATAAAGGGTATTTTCTTAAAATAAAATATGCAGAAATAAAAGTTTTAAGCACAATGAAACAACCTCTTTACAAGGTAGGACTAGGGTTATGTATTATCGAACCTCTCTAGACCCCATGTCTCAACTGGACTTCAACTGGGTGTTGATAATAATAATAATGACTTATAATAACTCGTGTTCATAAACATTAACATATAAAATTATATTCATTTACTTATTTTTAATAACTTTTTATAGAACAAATCAAATTAATTATAATTAATTTTTAATTAGAAATGGTTTATAATTATGAACCTTAATCTAATTAAAAATTGTTAATACAATTTATAATTTAATACTATCTTAAACTTAAATTTGGCCAAGGGTATTATCAAAAGATAAGAAAAAATAAATCCTAATTGTAGGTTTAATTCAAGTTTAGATTATCCCTATTCCAAATTTTGCATAAATATCAAATCCAACTCTAGGATATATCATTGAAGCAGTCAAATGCTTCTTATTGTTTTAGATTTAAGTTAACCTTGTAACTAAGAGAGACTTATTCTAAGATTAGAATAAGTTATTCTTGTAGTCAAACAAAAGTTAATTTAGATTTAGACCAGGTTGCCCGCCACCTTTTGAACAATTAATTGCAACTCGAAAATAAAAAAGCAGCCACCATATGCATTCAACGTTAACCACTAGTTCTTTTTCAAAAAAACAAAAAAAGCTTGGCCAGCAGCCACACGAAACAGTCGTTGTCGGTGAGTCGTGCAGTCCGTCGGTCACCGCCGCACGCTGGTCATACAACACCCGTCAATCACTTCACCATGCTTAAATTTTCAAAAACAAGAATTAGACCATGTTCATTCGACAACTTAGACTTTTGGTTGGCCAATGATAACGTGTGCTCTGTGATGACACCGTCTTCATCTGTATTTTCATGGTCAAGTGAGTTTTGTTATTCTTCCCTTTTCAAGACCGAAATCATATGAAATTGATTGGTTTGGTGTCATGGAGGAAAAGGCCTATGGTGACTTATGTTTGTAACGAGAATGTTACTTTTTAAGATTGTTTTCGGATGTTGGCTTCTTGTTTAATAAAGATCTTTCCTTTGTAAAATTGAACTATTCAAAACATTATTCTATTTCTAAAACATAAACATGTTGAAAAATCAGGCAGAGATCCCATCTCATATATATCGAAATAATTATATTTTTCCATATTTTGATTTTCTAAAAATTAAAACTACTTTAAGTTCTATAAACATAAATTATAATAAAGCGTGAATCTTAATTCAGACCTTGTTTCGAAGTTTTATCATTTGTTTTCATATCTCTCAAACCATTTCTGAACTAACTTAGCTCAACTACCTTAGCTGCACAAGTATCTGGCCTATAACGTTATCCACAAAACGACCAAACTCTACAACTATTACAGACAAGGTTAGACAAAGAGTGCTAGTTCTCTTAGAACTTAAACCTATTTATAATAAGTTTTGGACATTTTAATAATTTAATTAAAATTAAATTTTAATTTTAATTAAACTTTAATTAGAATATCAAATAATTCTAACTAAATACTAATTATGCCCAAATAAGATGCAATATCTTATATTGATCCTTATTTATCAAATATTTCATATTTAATCATAAAGTTTCTCAAACTTTACAATCAAGTCCAACTTGATTAAAGTATCTTTTCTCTCTTCAACACGTTCTTTGTGTGTGACTCCTTAGGTTCCCAAATATATTAGCAATGGATATAAATTATAACTCTAAATCATATTTAAGATTAAATAAATTAAACTCCTTTAATTTATTTTTAATTATCTAATTAAACAATTTATATCCATAGATCAAGTTTGACATCTAACAACACATCATGACCACTCAAATATTTAGGAATGTCAAAGTCCTTTTGAGTAATGTTTTTCACGGATGATTTCTTGTATAATTCAATTTTTTCATCTTACAATGTTTCGATCAGACACAGAGCATGAAATTAATGTCTACTCTATTTTGAGTCCAATTATATTAGTTCTCTATCATTAGCTATTGATTCAATTAATGACATTTATAAATTATTTACAAAATATCATTCGACCTTGCTAAGGATTTTTCGAATCAATACTAATCGAGAACAAGGGAACATTCTCCCTACTTATATTAGGGTGATTAACCTATATTGATCACTCAACTACCTTCATATAGTTCATGTACATCTAATAACTACCAACTAAACTACTCATGATTAGGATATGAAATAAAAACATAACAATCACTATATAAGATAACTTTAGAGATTTCAAATCAGAGAATCACTTATACAATCATCATAATAAGAATTTCTACAGATATACAAGTAATGTTCCAAATGTATTTCTCATATGTGGTTAGTTTAGTTAACTTGTTCTTTACCAAGCACTTATACGTTTGTTTAAGTATCTTCATACTTTAGTCTATGAAATTAACTACTTCCTTCATAAGGGAAAGCGTAACATATGCTAATCTTTTTACATTCTATTAATGTACAGTCTCAATAAAACAATGACTAGAACAATTTAGGGATAATAAGTTAATAGAATATAAATCTCATAATTGTAATCTCATTATACTTTCATTTGTAATGTATATTTATCTCATAAACTTTATCACATACATCTAAGTATGTATAAAATAAAAAATGTCTTTAAATAATTATCACTAAGCTACAACCAACCGATTGGGCTTTAAGGCATAAACAAACAATCATCACTTGCACTAAGCCAATCGTTTAAGTATCTTATACTATATCTTCATATGATGTTCATGTTACTACTGGGACATTGGCTTAATGAGATAATTCTACTAGATTCTTTACACTGAGAACTGGCTACTTTCATCTTAATTATCATTATAATTAAGAAAAATTGCCTAAATGCATCTTTAGATCTTTAATAAGACCTTAGCTCCTTTTACATGCCGAATGACTCTAATATTCTACAGTACATTACTGTGAACAATGCAAGGAACTATATCAAGTTCATTAAAGAACTTATTGATCCAATTAATCATTTCCATTAAATGAAAAACATAATATGACTTAATTAGCAACCATTGCTACATTGGAACCTTTCCAATCCAGAAATGGTATTGTTCCAAAATGGTATTGTTCCAAGTAAAATAGACCTTAATTAGGATTTACTTTTAAACTTAATATTCATATGACCTTGAACTCTAATATCAACTCACATATAAAATGATAAATATCTTTAATACTTTATAAGTGTCAGATATCTCAAATACTAAACATCTTTAGTACATTATCTATATACTTGGACTTATAATAGGTAAACAACTTCCAATCTATCTCTCTAGATCTAATTTCCATAATTAAGCTCTTACCTTTTCATATCCAACAAGAGTTGTTCTTGGACAATTATATTTTCAAAAATTGAAAATTATAATTGTTGTTCTCTATGAGCAATTTGTCTCTGCATACTCCAACTGAAGAGTAAAATTATACTTCTACTAACCTTCCTGTAGACATGAAAAATTCATAATCATTTTCAAAACAAACTCTTTGAATTCATCATGAAATTGAATCTTTTAACATCTCATAGCCTTTCATCTATATATCTAATGTATAAATAAAGACACTAGTTTTAAGAAGGTGTATTGTTATGATATTTGAATTTTTTTTCCAAATTTTATCTTACTCCCACTACTTATTTTGAGAACCATTATCTTTTAAGCATACATTGAAACAATGTTCAATGGGTCTATAAGATTATATTCAACCTTTTAGATATCTTTTAACTTTTTGTTATCCAATTTAGTTATAAACTTGATGGATAATATATACTTTAACTGAGCATCACATCCCTAAATCTATAACTTTGACTCTTTCAAAGAATTAGTGTTTCATATCTAATATGAAATCTTGTTAATTGATCTAATTGGAGTTATTAAAGGTAATGTTGAATCAAAATTTAGTATCAAATACCTATAAATATGAAAAAGAAATATATATGATCTCTATCATATTTCGTGTAAGTAAGAAAAGTCTTGTAATCATTTCTTCTAATGATAACTATTATCATTCTATAACAAAGCCTTTAATTGATGCCCATATTTATGCTTTTAGTGGGCTAAATTGAGTCAAACAATTTCATCAGGGTACTATACCTTTCAGACTTCATGCAACCTTTTATATCTTACTATCATGGTGTTAACTTACATCTTACGTGATGCCATCAAAGTTTATGAGACATCTGTTAACTCAAAATGTTATCACATTTTGTCATCTATATGATATTGACATATCTCTAAAACTTTAACACTAAATCCTCAACAGGGATTAATATAAACATTGCATGACAGACATATAACTTTTCTATTGAACTTTGTGAACTATTCTCAAACTTAACTTATGTCCAAGAAATTAATTTAACTTAGTATCAACTATACTAAACAAGGTAAACTCCACTCATAATAAAATTTAAACGTAAGAAAAGCAAGTAATTAATTATATTTCATGACTACAAATAAGATTAGGAATTCAATCATGTATTTGGTTACTTCCACTATTTTATTTGAAATAATAACTCTCATTACTATTCGGAAAGAATAATCTTTCTAGTGGGCTAGGATCCCATTCAAATTTAGTTAATCTTGAATTTTCTTAATAAACCAACTAAACTTAAATTAGGTAGATAATGACTTTATTAATCATGTCTCATGTCACCCTTAAATCCATTAGGTGACTACTCTCTTATATGTTATTCCCAACTCAACCTCTAAATTCATGTGATCATAAGTTTACTCATCCAAATCTAAAAGAATTGGTTAAGTAGGATTCACTGTCATAAGAGTAAACATATTTGGGTTAAAGCAGTTTTGGGTTTGCTCATTAAGCCTAACAATAGACAGAAGTCTAGTTTATTCTTATAACAATGGAATGGAAAAAATTATGCTTAAAACATGTACTTAATATTTTTAACGAGGGTTTTAGTTTTGTTTGTCTCATTAAACACAAAATTACATCTAATAATATCATATATATATATATATATAACATGTAATTTAACTATAATCTAAAATACATATCGACCATATAAATAAAGTATGCAACTTCTGCAGTCATAATCAAATTATATGCAAAAAAAATATCAATCTTCATTTGATTGTAGTTATTGATCTTCATATTCCAAAATAATATTTCTAACTTTGGAAAAAAATAAATTTAATTAAACCTATTGATTCTGAATTGAATTAAATTCCTATTCTAATTTGATTTGAAAACTATTTTCAAATTCAATTAGAAACTATTTCTAGTTATCTTGATTGCTTTAACAAAATTAATTGAAAATAATTTTCAATAAATTATACTTTGTACTTATTATAATTTTAAAAACTCCCTTTTCAAAATTCAACAAGCAAGAAATTATAATCCTATTAAAAAATTGTTTCTAATCTAATTAGAAATTATTTTTCCTTAATTATTAAACCATTTTCTAATATTTAAAGGAAACTATACTTTCTTAATTAAATAAAACACTTCTTATTTAATTAAGAAAGTTATTTATAGTATTTATTTAGATATTTATTTCTCAATTAATTGGAAAATCTTTCTTTAATAAATTAGAAAACAAATTTCAAAATATTAAATAAAGCTCAATTTTATTAATTAATAAATGAAATCACTTTTCCAATTTTAATCAAGAAAAATATCTTTTCTAATGAATCAAGAAACTTATTATTCATTAAAAAACAAATTTTAAATAAATTGAATAATAAATTCTCTAAGCAAATAAAATCATAAATTTAATTTATCTCAATCAAATTGAAATAAATAAATTTAATCAAGAAATGTCTTCCATCATTACTTAAGAAAACATTTTTCTTAATTTTAAAAAGTCTAATTAATTAATTTCAATATAATTAAAACTAATTAATTCTAATTTTATAAACTAATTTTCTAAAATTAATTAAGAATCAATACAACTATTAATATTAATCAAATTAAGAAACGTAATTACTTTAATTTTAAAATAAATTTAAATTTATGTTTGAAAATATATTTTGGAATACTCCTATTCTAAACTACTAATTGGATTACTTTAATTCAATAGTCAAACAAGCCTTAATCAAATACTAGAATAAGTATATTCTTGTACCTAAATAAGCTTTGCTCTATTCATAAGATAGTTAGTTGTCAAACAACCCTGTTTTAAATTAAGATAGTTTTATCCTTATACCCGAACATTGTTTATTCCAGCTCTGAGATAACCTTATCCATGTTTCCAAACACCCCCATCTTTTAGTTAGGAAACCATAATTTCATAAACCCTAGTTTCCTACCAAGAAACAATTGTTGCCAAAAACAACCAAAAATTCTAACATCAACAGTAACAAACATTTAAGATCCAACAACCTCAACAATAGATGTAGGGGATACAGGGATGAACTAATATATGGGTTTCTAAAAAGCCAAATCACTTAATCAACTATTGAATTTTTATAAAACCACAACTCTAACAATATATTAAGAATCCAGAACAGTTATGGGTTTAAATTGTTTCTAAATCTGAAATTTTTCAGATTTTAGAACTAGGATTTTTAGGTTTCTCAAATTACAATCGTATTATAATTTCATGGCTTAGAGTTTGTAAATTCAATTCCAAAATTAAACATGGGAGAAGGGGAGATCACTTAGAGCTCGACTAAACAGCCTAAACGGCCGACGGGTAAGAAGAAAGGGAAAAAGAAAAAGCATAAAGGGGTGATGTCCCCTGAGTGTTTATTCTAATGATGTAAATTTTAGTGTGGAACACAAGGGGGCTCAATGACCCCATCAAAAAGCCGATGGTAAAGTAGCTTGTAGATAACACAAACCCTGTTTTGGTAGGATTGCTGGAGACAAAAAAATTAAAGCTTCGACTGATAGGAAGGGTTTATTATTTTTGGGGACCTAATGCAGTCTTATCTCAAATCATGCACACCACTATAATGGCAGAATCCTTTGCTGGTATAATTTTGACAAAATTGAAGTCCGGGTGATCAAGATGGGAGACCAGTTTATGCACTTGCAATGTAAGGAAATTGGCAAGGACCTCTTTACAGTTACTTTAATCTATGCTTTAAACTTTGCTTTTCAGTAGGCTAATCTGTGGAAGGAGTTGCTGGAGTTCCATGCAGGGATGGGAGGACCGTGGGTGGTAGCTGGAGATTTTAATTATTGTCACAACTCTTCAGAAGTTAAGGGTGGAGTGGGATTTCATGGAGGAGCTGGTGGAGAGATACAATAATTATTTTTTAACTCTGACTTAGTTGATCTTAGAGGGAGTGGCAGGTGGTTCACATGGGAGAACAAACAAAAAGGTCACTTGTATATTCGAAAGAAGCTTGAGTGAGCATTGGTTAATCAGCAATGGCTCTTATCTTTCCCATTTGATTTAGTAGAGTTCGGTGACCCAGTTTTTCAGACCACACACCCATTATCATTTAGCACCAGTTTGATAATCATAGACGTGGAGCCCCTTTTCGGTTCTTCAATGGTTTACTCCAATTTGAGGGTTTTATGGACATGATTGCGTAGATTTAGCTGACAGAGATTCAGGGTTATAAGGGGTTTCAGTTGATGCAAAAGCTAAAGCTTATAAAACGAGCAATTAAAGTCTTTAGCAAGTAGCAAACCTGCAACCTCCAGGAGTTGAACACTCATTGGCAGATCTCTAACAACAGTGTTAAATGGAGCCTCTAAATGAAGGACTACGGGTACTTGAGACTGATGTCATGCACAAATACCAGGAGGCTTTGAAGCTGAATGACTCCATTTTTAGACAAAAAGCAAGACAAAGCTGGCTGAAGGAGGGGGACCGAAACACAAAGTGCTTTCATGTAGCTATCCTTGCACGACGCAATATTAACACTATATCTGAACTGACAGACTCTGAGGGAAGCGTTAGGAGAGGTCAAGCAGTGCTATCGGATCATGTTAGGGATTTTTTTGTTCAACTTATGGGTAGCTATGAAGCTTCGAGAAGGGATGGATTTAGGGTTAGGAATGTCCTGGACTTCACTCCTAGTCAAGAAAGAAGGGAGTTGCTTAACGCCCCTTT
The DNA here is from genome assembly GCA_026770325.2 of Erythroxylum fimbriatum. Lineage (NCBI taxonomy): Eukaryota > Viridiplantae > Streptophyta > Magnoliopsida > Malpighiales > Erythroxylaceae > Erythroxylum > Erythroxylum fimbriatum. The sequence goes on from JANZLH020000100.1 coordinate 825,410, forward strand.
CACAGCAACACAAGTGAAAGAAGCCTTGTTCCGCCTTAATAGCTCCAAAGCTCCCAGTCCTGATGGTTTCTCAGCTGGGTTCTTCCGACAGACGTGACATATTACTGGTCAACTGGTAATGGAGGAAGTACTTGAGTTCTTTTTATCCGGGAAACTCCTGCAGGAGATCAATCATACCCACATATCTTTAATCCCCAAGAAGGAGAGAACTAATGGGATTACAGATTATAGACCAATATTGTATTGCAATATAGTGTACAAAATAATTGCTTCTCTTTTAGTGGAGCGTTTGAAAGGGGTGTTGGCGGAGGTTGTCAGCAATGCTCAGGGGGCCTTTCTCTCGTCAAGGAGTATAGGAGACAATATACTGTTGCTACAAGATCTGATGGGAGAATATCATACTGGTTAGAAGGTTAACAGCAGCGCCTTAAAAATTGATCTTTATAAAGCTTTTGATATTATTGACTGGGAATACTCGAAAGAATGCTTGTTGGGAATTGGATTGCCTCCACGGTTTTGTCATTTGATATCTCAATGTATACAGACGACCTCTCTGAGCATCCTTATTAATGGAATTCCGATGAAGCCATTTAAGACTCAACGAGGAATAAGGCAAAGGGATCCCCTTTCCCCTTACTTATTCATGCTGGCGATAAAGGGTTTATTAAGGTTACTATCCAAACTAGTGCAATGTAATGGGCTATTTTAATACTATTACAAATGCGGAGACTTGAACCTGTCTCATTTAATGTATGCGGACGATGTGATACTTCTGTGCAAGGCTGAGTCGCAAGTGTTAGTGATGATGATGAACCTGATGAACAAATTTTCTTGCTGGTCGGGTATGCAAATGAACATTCAAAAGAGTGGTGTTTATATATCCTTAGATGTAAACAATCGGGAAGAGCTTAGCTATCTAGTTGGGCTATCTCTCCAAGGCACACCATTCAGATATTTGGGAGTACCAATCACCTTAGGTAAGCCTCGGTTTTCTAACTTCATGCCTTTACTAGAAAATTAAAGAGTAGAATCAATGCATGGCAGAATCATTTTCTCTCCTTTGCAGCCAGAGTTAGCCTTATTGTATCTGTCTTGAATAGCATGAATGTACACTGGGCAGCTCATGTCGTTATTCCAAAGAAAGTTATTAAAGAAATGGAGAAGATTATCAAAGCGTTCTTATGGACTGGCAATCATGAAAAGTGTAAGGGTGAGAAAGTTAAGTAGAGTGAGATTGTCATTCCAAAGAAGCATGGCGGATTGGGCATAATTTTGTTCATTCTAATGCAAAGATGTTTGCTTTTGAAGCGAATTTGGCGTTTATTTATGGATAAAGAGGCGCTGTGGGTAAAATGGGTGCAAGTCTACTACATTAATGGGGAAAGTTTATGGAATCTTCAATTAAGGCCCAATTACTCCTGGATTTTTAAAAGTCTCCTGCAATTGAGGGAATTGATTTATCCTTCGATTAGGAATATAATTGGGAGTGGTGAGGATACAATTTTCTGGTTTGATAATTGGCATGAGAGGAGTCCTCTTTGGATGCAAAATTAATTAATGGGGGTTAGGAGCTGAATTCTTAAGGCATCCTCTCTTGCTTGGGTTGTCCGAGAGGGAGATCGCCTGTTTATATGAACGACATTATACTGTATAATACTCCAGATAAGATGATTTGGGCAGCAACCCAAGATGGTGTTTTCACTACTTCTTCAACACGCGGAATTGGGAGAGAGCCAAGGGAATAGGTACCATGGACTGAACTAGTTTAGCAATAGGTATTATGCCCTAAATCTGCATTCTTCTTGTGGCTAGCTATTAAAAATAGATTGAGAACTAAGGACAGGTGTTTGGTACTTTTAACCTCATTTGTGTGTTGTGTAAGCTAGTACATGAAAGTAGAAACCATTTGTTTTTTTGAATGTGAGTATACCAAAGTGGTGTGGAGTCATATTTTGCATTTGATAGGCACTCAAAATTCTGCATATGAGTGGAATGATGTGCTGGAAGAGGTTATACAAAAAACCAAACAAGGGAGGCTGGACGGTTTCATTATCAAGGCCTCGTTTCATATGGTTCTTTATCAAATATGGAGGGAGAGGAACAAACAGCTTTACAAGCAAGTGGAAAGAAGCAAATATGAGCTTGCGGACTACATAGTTAACTTGATAAGGGAGGCTATCATTGTGAATGGTAAACAGGACTCTATGAGGCTAGCAATGAGGAGGCGTTGGTTTCTTTAGTTGTAAGTGGTTTGTATTGATTGAGATATTGAGAAAGTAGGGGCTGTTCTCTCCCCTTTTATTTCCTTTATAGGTTTGTAATTATATTGTATATTATAGACTTTACCGTTTTTTGGTAATCTAATTTCTTAAAATTTCAAAAAACAAAACAATAAACCAATTTAATCACATTATAGTATTAAAGTTGACTATGATATCACTATTGAAAAATCGGGTTGGACTTTAATCCCTCGTATAGCAAAATAATTACAAAACTTTTCATATTATAGTTTACAAAAATCAAGATCACTTTAAATCTATAAAATGATTCATACGTAAATCATAATAATAAAGTGTGAATCGTAATTCGTACCTTGTTCCCAAACTTGACCTTTTTCTTGTCCTATCGCTCGAACCATTTCCAAACTGACTCATCTCAACCATAGAAGTACCACAAGTATCTAGCCTCTAACAATATCTGCATAACAAGTTAACAGAACTCTGTAACTATTACAGAGAGGGTTAGGCAAGGAGTACAATTACAAAATATTTTTATTTTGATTTCTCGAAAGCCAAAATCACTAAAATTTTATAAAATAATTAACAAAAAAATCATAATAATCATGAATCTTAATTAGTGCCTTATTCCAAATTTGATTCTTTTTCTTGTTATTTTTCTCAAACCTTTTCTAAAATTGGCTCATCTCAACTACTATAGGTTTCACAAGTGTCTGTCCTTTAAAGGTATCAATAGAACTTGTTTAGAGAATTAACCAATAATTGTAGAGATGGTTAGGCAAGGAGTGTTGGCTCCTTTAAAGCATATGCCTATTTATAATAAGTTTCCGATATTTTAGTAATTTAATTGAAATTAAATTCTAATTTTAATTAAATATTAATTAGAATTACAAATAATTCTTCAAAAATATCAATTATGCTCAAATAAGATCTAATATCTCATATTGATCTTTATTTATTAAATATCTCGTATTTAATCATAAAGATTCTCAAACTTATCAAGTCTAACTTGATTAATTTCTCTCTTCAACCTGTTCTTTATGTGTGACTTATTAGGTTCCTAAATATATTGACGATAGATAAAAATTATAACCCCAGATCATATTTAGGATTAGATAAATTAAACTCCTTTAATTTATCTTTAATTCTCTAATTAAATAATTTATATCCACAAATCAAGCTTACCATTAAACAACGCATCATGACCATTCAAATATTTAGGAGTGTCAATATGGTTTTAATTAACCTTTTCATACATGATTTTTTTCGTATATTTCAATCATTTCATCATATAATATTTTTATTATATATAGAGCATGAAATTAATGTCTAATATATTTGAGTCAAATCATATTAGCTCTTAACCAATAGTAATTAATTCAATTAATGACATTTGAAAATTATTTTCAAAGTGTCATTCCACCTTGGCCAAAGATTTTTCGAATCAATACTAATCAAGAATAATAAAACATTAGGATGATAAATCTTATATTGATCACTTAACTATCTCTATATAGTTCATGTTATATCCAATGACTATTGACTGAGCTACCTTTGATTAGAATAAGTTATAAGTAATATCAATCTCTATATAAGATATCTTTGATGATCTCAAGTCAAATGATCACTTAATATACTCATCATAATGAGAATTTTCATAGACATACAAATAATGTTCCAAATGAAATTCTCATGTGAGATCACTTCAGTGAACTTGTTATTGTGTCCGTATATTTCACAAATGACTGCACAAAGTAAAGAGTTCCGTATCTGCTTGATTTGAAACTAGACCTCCCCTCCCAAAAGATCCAATAGAAAGAGTAGAGAAGGAATCTACTAATGAAACAAACATGCTTGTAACTTAATGGTGACGAAGTCACTTCTTCAGTAATTTGATGTTAGATTCAATTTTTCTCCTCTTTTTTATTCCAAATGGGTAGTCTAATATAAAGGGCAAAGAAAAAAGATATGGAATGAATGGATCGAAAGGTTTATATTATTTTGACGGCTAAAATCAATCTATCGCATGAACTTGAGATATAAATGTCATATCTAGGATTAAATTAAAGAAAGTAGGGATGATACTCATAAATTTGTAGTTTGTGGAATATTCTTAAATCTTTTCTTCTTGTTGTAAATCCGGATTTCATTCTTCTCATAATAAATTAAAGTTATTATAAATTAATAAAGGAAAACCATACTAAGTGTTGATAAAAAAGGACAGGATTTGCCGACTGAGCAAACTGTCATAAACAAAATATTGAAACTAATCAACTTGTGAGTTAACCTGACAGAGAAGCGACTGAGAAACATACCTTAGCCAAATTGGTCGACCTCGTCTCCTTTGTCGTCTTATGATATTGGAGATAAATTTGTAGTAAAATATCTTTATATTTTATATTTTAATATCTATAAAATTAATATTATCTTTATAATTGGTCGACCTCGTCTCCAACGCACAAAAGTATTTTATTGGTGCGTAAAATAATATGTTCTATTAGTTATTTAATAATTAAAATTGGAATTTTATTGTAGAACGTGATGATCTTAATCTGAAACTACAAAATATTGTTAACCCTTTTTATCATTTACAATGGTTAATAACATTGTGGAACTACTTCTTTGTCTATGATTAAAAAAAACCTATTTTAAGAAAATTTAGTTATAAAGATAAGATTAATGTGTTTATGATATTCAATAGTTTTATAGATATTAATTAAAAAGCCAAATGTGTGGAGAAGGAATGTCAACAGTTGAAGGTTTAGATTTGAAGCTTCAATTCTTAAAGTCCCGTTAAAATAAGAAAGAAAGATGTGATCATTAGCCCAGGTCTCCAGTGGAGGAAACCTTGTCCCAAAACAGAAAGCAGGAGAGAACTAGAGCAAAAGGATAAACTGCCACGACAGAGAGATACAAAAGACTTTGGCAGTTAAGAAGGGAAAACCAGACGCTGCACCAAGACGGCCGTAATTGTTTATTCTATCTTCTTCTTTTCTTTGTCGTATGAATGTGAAAGTCATGTTTGGCAATGAATCAAGACATGGTCCACAAATCATGCCTATTTAGTGCTTAACCCACTCATTCCCATTACCCCAACCATTTCTCTAGTTTCTCTGCCCCCACCACCAACCATCATCACCACCACCTCCACCTCCACCTCCACCTCCACTAGTCAGGTTATCCTTCTCCTTTCTTTTTCAAGATTATTTGGGCAAGTTTATATTATCTCAATGCGTGGGGCATTTAGAGAATTGCCTGCAAAAAGGGGCGACTTCTATTGCATGCTAACGAGTACCCAGCACAGTTTAGAGTTTTCAAACACAACTAGACAACAATTTAGCTGGGTGACATATGTAATAACATCTCTTTGTTTGCTAAATATTGAATCGTAATAAATGTGAGTGAAGGGTTTATGTATATTTACTGCTTTTGGTGTACAATAAAAAAAGTTAAAAATTGTCCTAACAAGTCTATGTTTCTCAAAAATATCTTTTTTATATTATACTTGGAATTTTAAATACTCCATTTCGATTTCAATATTAGAAAAAATGATTAGTTCAAAAACATAGACCCTACAAACTTAGACTGAATAAATTCCTGTCACCTTTTTCTTTTCTTTTTCCTAGTCTCAAACATGAAATGTGGAGTTTCGCAAGGATGGAATTGGTGAGCTTATTGCTAGAGTCTTCCACTTTACACTCTCTCAATTTGTCTCATTTTTTTTCTTCTTATTTTTAATTTTCCATATCTTTAACTACTTGCTTTGGAAAGGATTAGAAAGTGAAACGAAAGATTCACACAATCTTCTTGATTCCATATTCTGCAATCCTAAATCTTAATGTGCGGTTACATTGGTGGATTGAAATTAATGTTATGGTGGCGGTGGCCTATCAAACGAATAAAGAAGATTGCCCACCTCGTCGTCTTCAGGAGACTTGTAAAGATGGCGTGAACGGTAGGTTTTTAGGGCTTCTAGGTTACGAATTTTTTAGCTTTAATGATAGTCATAGACTGAAGCCTAAAAACTTTTCTCTTGTCCTGATGTTCTTTTACACTTGAAGAAAATATCGAGCTGACTAGCTGTACTTACAGGGACGGGAACTTCCCTATCAGAGCATAATTATTGGCATCTAATTATCCAGTGAAGTTAGGCAAAATAAAAATCATTGATCCCACTCGTTTGCCAAGGATTATAATAGTGGTTTCTTTTTAAAAAGCAATTATAGTTAGTAGCGAAAAGGCACTACCTTAGCTTGGATGGTCCAAAGTGGAATTGATTGTCCGGCTGTACTGTCTTGCACGTAAATTCCAACACCATAAACGATCTTACCAAGAGCTTGTACCTTGATCATCACTAACTCATCATTACCAGTTCAAGCTAGACTCCTGATCTTGTCCGTCCCTGGTCCATGTAACGGGGAAGATGTACAAGTGATGGACAAAGGAACTCCTGACACATACATAGGTCTCCTTTGTACGTGAAGAAATACTCTCTTTTACTTTATATTATGTTATTGCTATATTTTACTCGAGGCCCCATATAGGCTCTTATATGCAATAATTCTCAATATATTGTCTATTAATATAAGAAATATTAACTTTATCCCTTATCAAAGCTAGACCACTTTAAGGCTTCACCACTTACAATTTAAGGTGACATAAATAAAAAGATATGGATTAATCACTTCCATTGATAATAATTTGTACTTTTTTTAATGATGCTAGGATTTCAAATTTTTTATTAATAAAAATATTTACTAACTAAATTGACAAATTTAATTTCTCTTTTGTAAAAATCACCCTAAATTAAGCCAACAGAAGTCATATAGTGGTCGCTTATATGATTAACCTAAAATTATGAGTGTACCAAGGAAGAATTCTTCTATAATTTGTACCTAACTTCTTTTGGACAATATAGGTGGGCTTTGACAAACTTAGAGAATAAAATTCTAAGCTATCAAAATGTTAATAGTGTTAGAATAATATATGAATTAAATAAATTAATTGATTTAGGCAAAAGAAAAGTACAAGATACAAAAAAAGAGAGCTAATGATAGGGATTAGTATACAATACAATGAAAATTTGAAACAACAATAAGGTGTTTGTGTTGGAGTAGGCTCATTGTCTTTTTTTTGGTATATACGTTATAATGCTGGTAAATTTATACAATCCTCTCAACTTCAACTGCCTCAAGCAGTTTTCCATACACTTTTCTCCCACCTTAAACAACCTCAATTAGTTTTCTTGTTATTGTTTGACTTTCAATTATCTTCCAATTTTGGCTAAGTTATAACTGCCTCCATACACTATTGTTTTTAAAGCATATGCCAATTATGTATCAACTGTTTACGATTATACTTCTTAATTGATTCTCATGCTAAAGAATTCCCTAAACAATATAGTTGACTTTTTGAAAATCTTCCCACAATTAAACCTTTTCATCTTTGGGCCAAATGGGATGAATTTTATTCAGGTTGTTAACAATTGCCCTCGTATATGTTTGGTTGAACAAAACAAATATATAGTATTAAAGACCTTCATACTTTAAAAGTTAGCAATTTTTGCAGAAGTTGACTCCAAATCTTGGAATTGACCTTCATCCTCCACTGAGGATTTTTCTTCCTTAAAAATCAACTCGGCTTTCTCATAACCTCATAGCTCTTTGCAATTTTTTATAATTTGTTGTATTCAAAATTTGACTTCTACATCTACTACAACTTATTTTTGTGAAAGACTATTTGTCAGGTTCCTCTTGACATCCAACAAAAGCTATAAATCAATGTCAATAGCATTGACAGTTGCAACGGGTGGGAATGAATCTTCATCTAACAATATGGCTTTATTAGCTTTAGCGAACAACATAATTCCTTTATTAATTATATCTTGGATAACATTCTTGAATCTCCAATATAATTGGGTGACTTCATGGATTGTGGTACTTGTAGTAGCCCTTCCCTTTAGTTTCTTCTTTTGTGGAAATTTTGTACTATGGCGATAAAGTAATGTAACTTTTCTTACAATAAGAAATCAAACATTTTCTCTATATTTAGAGGTGTCAAAAGTATATTGAGTCTAAGTAGTTATTGCCTAAATCTTCCTTTTGAATTCAAGATATTTTCATTTTAAAGAGGGGCAAATATAGTTTCTAGGTATATTTACTTCAACTACTATCGAATCATATGAATTTGTTTCTTAAAATAAGTACCAACTGAATTCTTCTTTTTATGCCCTTCCTCTCTAAAAAGTTCTTCGTATTCAAATACTTTAACTATCAATTCATAAAAATCATGAAATTCTATATCTTCAATTTTTTTTCCAAATTTCAATATCGAGGGCCTTTTGAGCTAACTTCATATACTCGATCACCATAAGTGTAATCCGATATCGACTTCTCATGTTTTTTATTCAAGTGATAAACGAATATGCATTCTCACCACTTTTCTAAGTAACTCTAGACAATTCAACAATATAGACTTCATGTTTAATAAAAAAAGGTATAATATAGTCTCTCCATTTTCGTTCACAAAAGGACAAAATTCTTAGATAATAAAGCATACCAAGAGAAAGTTAATAGTCTAAGCTTGAAATTATTAAAATTTTATAATTATACAATTCACCACACTAAATAGAAAATTTAGTAGCATGCTCAATGGTTGATTGGCCATATTCACTAAAAAATAAATTTAGGAATTCTACAGCTACGAGGATAAGGATTTTCGTAGTCAATGTGCTTCAGATAAGGCTTAAGAAATTCTAGGTTGCCAAGTTGCCTCAAGCCAGGCCTTTATAGTTCTTAAACAGCTTCCCTAACAACTTCTATATAAATTTGATGTCTCATTTGTAGATGAGCAACAATAAAATTATGGTTTACAGTCAAAAGGTTGTCTCTTAAGCCATAATTTGGTTTATTAACCTCAAATTTAAAGTTAAACCCCTGTTTGCTAGGAGGTCAAAGCCTGATAACCTATTAGACATTTCTAGGATTAATGCACAAGTGTGGTAGGAATGTTCTCTCCTTTATGAGGAGGAACTTATATTTCTTACACATAGTAAGAAGCTAGAGGACGACCATACTCACTAACTTTTATTGCATTTTGTGCATGATGCTCCCCAAACACTTTACAGATCTGTCTTGCTAGAGAGGGAGAATTATACCTAGCTATCTACGCTAGAGCTGTAGAAAGTTTGTCTTCCTTCTTTGTCAGCATTTTGATTGCTTCAACTATAGAAGTTGAGTTGGACTTCAATTCTGGAATATATGAAAAATGTCATTTTATGTTGATATTTTTGTGAATTTTGAATTATTTACAGTTAGAGATTTAGCTGAAGGCGATGCTACCTTCTCAAGATTTTCAATCAATTAAGATGCAAAGTCTTCGTTCCCTACTGTAGGGACCTCTTTCTTTAGGGTTGGAGGCATAAAATTTTATTTTTCATTCCTTGTACGTGGTATAGCGATCCCACTAGGCATGCCAAATTGTTGGTCACCTATATTATCAACTTGGAATTTGAACATGCTAGGGAGGAATTCTCTCACTGTTTCTATCTAACTTCTTATTGATGATGTAGGTGGTACTTGGAAAACTTAAAGAATAAAATTCTAAGCTACCAAATTGCTAAACAGTGTAGGAATAAGATCTAAATTGAATAGATGAATTGATTTAGGCAAAAGAAAATTTGAGATAATGATAGGGATGCACAATGCAAAGAAATTTTGAAATAATAATGTGTTCTTATTTGAATAATCTGATTGTTTGTTTCTACATGTTATGATGCTGGTAAATTTATATAATCCTTCCAACTTCAATAATCTCAAGCATTTTTCTTATAATTGCTCAACTTCCAACCCACTTCCTATTATTCCCATGTTCTAGCTAACTTACCATACACTATTCTCCCAACTTTAACAACCTCAAGTAGTTTTCTTGTAAATGTTTAAATTTCATCTATCTTTCAATTTTGGCTACATCCTGACTAATTGCCTCTATGCACTATTGTTTTTAAAGCACATGTCAATTATGTATCAATTTTCTAGACTTCCAAATCTTGGACTTCTTAGCTGATTCAACTTTCCTTAAACAATATAGTTGACTTTTGGAAATCTTCACTCAATTAGACCTCTTCATCTTTGGGCCAAATGGGCTAAATTTTGCTTAGGTTATTAACAATTTCCCCCTACATAAGTTTGGTTGAGCAAACTAAATATATGGTATTGAAGAACTTCAAACTTTCAAAGTTACCAATTTTTGCAAAAGTAGACCCCAAATCTTCCAACTGACCTTCATTCTTTACTGAGAATTTTCCTCCTAAAAAATTAGCTCAACATTCTCATACCCTTCTTACTCTTTGCAATTCTCTATAATTTACTAAATTTGAATTCGACTTCTGTAACTACTGCAACTTCTTTTTATAAAAGTCTATTCGTCAGTTTCCTCTTGCTATCCTACAAAAGTTGCAAATTAAACTCAATAGCATTGACAATTACAACTAGTAGGAATGAATCATCGTCGATCAACATGGTTTGGCTAGCTTTAGCAATCAATATAATTCATTTATTGATTTTATCCTGGATAACATTCTTGAATCCCTAATATAAATTCATGTAACACCCCACTCCCGCGGGACCCGAACCCGACATCGTTGGTGATATCCGAGTCCGGGTCAC
>JANZLH020000100.1:858578-877044 GCA_026770325.2 Erythroxylum fimbriatum
AAAATTAATACGAGAAATAAATATTAAAACATGTAAAAAAAGTTAAATAATATTATAATCCAAAAATAAATATTCAAGTTTACGGAAACATAAAAAAGACGCTTTTGTAAGATTTTAAAACTAAGTTTTTTTTCTCGTCAAAACCACGCTTCCGATTTCTCTGCCTTTTGTGCTATTGCTTCATTTCTTGGTTTTTTCATTATTCCCTTAATCACATGGTAATCTCCTGCTTTTGCTTATGCCGCGCCACCGATGTCTCCTTGGTGTTGTCATGATGTGTCGCCTCACATCCCCGTCGGCTTTTGACTTGAGAATCGGAGAAACTCCTCTACTCTTGGTTTATTCGCTGCATCTGTCTTGTTAGTTATTTTCCGTACTTGTAACTGGTTTCTGCTCTTCACTCTTTAACCATTAAACTTAATCGAATAAGAGACAGCGACAAAATAGAGCTAATTGTTAAGGAGTCGGCATCTGCCCATCAGTTTCAGCGATGGAAGCAGATACATGGAGTTTGGGTCTCTCTGGTTCTTCAAGACGCTATCAGCTAGTTATCAAAGCTTTCTCCCATAAGTTCAAGATTTAAAATTTTAATTTCTTTTCTGGGTTTTATATTGGTTTCGTTTTGATGAGTTTTCGTGTCATCTTTTAATGGGACTTTTGAATCAGATCTTTGTGTTGATTTTAAAGACATAGAGATAGAGGAAGACGATGACTTAAGGGCTGAGTACCCATGTCTTTTTAAGTATATTCATATATTTATTTACTATTTTAATTATATTTTATAATTATAATTATTTTAATATTTTTTAATTTTTACAACTATATAAGAGCATATTCAACGATGGACATATTTTATTGATTTGAATGATTTAATATAATTTCTAATTTATGTAATTTTATTATATACAATTAATATTTAATTTTTAAATAATATTTTATTTACATATATTTAATTTTAGCTATAATGATAATTAACTAATTTAAAAATATAATGTATTATATCATAATTATTACACATAAGAGTATAATTAAAAAAATAAAACTAAATATGTTTTTGTTTTAAGTTTTTTATTATAAATCTAAACCAAACAGGTTTTTGTTTTCAGTTTTTATATTACAAATCTCAACCAAACAGGTTTTCGTTTTTTTAAGGAAAAAAACAGAAACCAAAAACAGGAAACAAAAACCAAAAACAACAACAGAAAAACAGAAGTGAAACCAAACGGCCCCTAACTTTTTAAATACGGATCGACTTGTTCAACTATTATAATATATTCACTTAAGTATTATTTTTCAACTAGGATGACAAATACTGGTCGGTATAGACCATGATGGTATGGTACTCCAATCTCTGATAAGTTTCTGTACATTTCTTTTTATATAGAAACTATCACATTAACAATATACATTGGGCATGAGCATTGAGTTTGTAATTGCTTACATATCCAAGCTTTTCCTTTTAATGTGCGCACTTAAGTTTTCAAATTTCTTTTCCTTTTGACTTCTAGGCATTTCGCGTAAACTTATATACCATCAGAAGTTAGTCCCTAGTAATTTTGTGATATATATATATTTTTTCTTAACACCGCCAAATTAGAGTACTAATCATTAGAAACAAAAATACACGTCGAAGATACAGGCCTCCGTAGCGCGTGATTAGCAGCGGTAGGAAAGGAATAGACCACAGCGTCTACCTTCGCAAAAACTTTAAACCCAAAAATGGAAATAACTGAACTTAAATTGCCGCTGCCCGTACAATTACAATCCATAGGCTCAGAAGAAAAGAAACAAGAAAGAAGAAGAAAAGAGAAAATTCCGGAAAACGCCTTCTCGTTGACCAAACTTCTCCGTCAATTCATTTCAACGGTGGCGTTCTCGGGGGAAAATAAAAAAGGAAAGACAATTTTTCTGTATATACCTGAACTAGTAGCGTAGAATCCATAGATTGATTGATCAAGAATCGAATGGATGGAATCATGAATAAGCTTAGGAATTTGGATGCCTATCCCAAAATCAATGAGGATTTCTACAGCCGCACTCTCTCCGGCGGCGTTATCACCCTCGCCTCCTCCGTCGTCATGCTCCTTCTCTTCGTCTCCGAGCTTAGTACGTTCATTTTCCTTTCTCTTCCTTTTTTTTTTGTAGTAAATCTTTTCTTCCATGATTTGTTCGCTTTCTTTTCTTTTGATCTGATCTGACGGCATATGGAGTTTTTTTTTCTTAGGTGCGTTTTTTTTGGGAGTCGGAGACATGTTTGCAGATTGTATTTAGATCCATATATTTGTTTAAAACAATACTTCTGTATCAAATTTTGTTCTTTTCATGTTGCAGGTTGTTGAAGCATCAAAAACTTCTTCTTTTCCGTATATGAATTTAATTAGTAGCCAATTGGTGTTGCGGATTGCTAATTGTTCTTGCTATTTGCAGGACTCTATCTTCATGCTGCAACTGAAACAAAGCTTGTAGTAGATACTTCAAGAGGAGAAACTCTTCGTATTAATGTAATGCCTTCTTTTGTTTCGTTTCAGCTTTTGATTTTCATGAAACTGCTTTGATATTTTGGACCTTCATTATTCTCATTACGATATAAGATGTTCTTGAATTATGTTCTATCCGCAACAAAAAGCACTGCAATTATTAGGTTGTGAATGCATCTCATTAAATTTATTTATATATTGTATCTTCTATGAAACTGGTTGTTTTTCATTGTCAAATATGGTCTCTGCTGAATGAATCACTCAAAATAGTGATGTCATGTTTCCTAAAAATGCAGTTTGATGTGAGTTTCCCAGCACTTCCGTGCTCCATTTTAAGCCTTGATGCCATGGACATCAGTGGGGAGCAACATCTTGATGTGGTATGCGCTGTTGATTTTTTTAAATTTCTCACTCAATTTTTAGTTCTATTGAATACTTTTTTTATTTGATGTGCTATATCTTTATGCTTCTGTCTCCAACTGCCAGAGACATGATATAACCAAAAGAAGACTAGATTCTCATGGAAATGTGATTGAGACACGGCAAGATGGAATTGGTGCTCCTAAGGTTAGTTTTACCATATATTGCTGATGAAATTTCTGTTGGGACCAAGATCTGTGTGCACCATGAGTTCATGCATCTCACTTCTTGAAGGTTCTTTTAGTGGTTATTAAGGTATAAAGCTACATTATGACTGGTGAGAGGAACACAAAAGCATCATGCCCAAACTTGAACTTGATATGATTATTCATGATAATTGCAATATTAGGGAATAATTATTATATTCTAACAATGATAAATGCAGGCTACTAATGAAACTAAAGTTGTAGGCTGACTGTTTTGCTAACTGCTTTCCTTAGATCCATTTGTTCAATTGTTCGTTTCGAAGAATTTATGTTGTTGGTGCTTTAGATTAGAAGAAGTAACCAGATGGTTAGACTTGCTTTCGATCATTGATGGTAATGAATTTCTTGAATTCTGCATAAACAGTCCACATCCTGGTGATTTTTCAATTGGAACCCCTCTTTTTACTTTATTGGAAAAGACTACACAAGTAACCGCCTGCTCTGCTACACTGGTAGAATTCTTTTTTTAATTTAAGATGATAACATTCTTCAATCAATGATCCCGATCTGAACCTATGAGGAAGGGAGGAGAAGTAGCCTAGGAGCATTCAAGAGCTAAATTGGCAGTTTAATGACTGGCTATCCCTGAGAAAGCCTAGTGTTCTCAGATTGGGAAAAACACCTGGATTAGAAAATTGGGTTTAGTTACTGCCTCTTCTCTCTAATTTTTTGTCACTGCCTCTTCACTCTAATTTGCTTTCCATTTTCTGGTTAGGCTTAGTACTTGGAAAATTTTAGATCAAAAGAATTATTGTTTAACTTTTCTATTTTCTTGTTGTATCATTTTGTTGGACTACTTACTGCTTTCTATTGTTGCAGATTGATAAGCCTTTGCAGAGACATGGTGGCAGACTTGAGCATAATGAAACTTATTGTGGTTCCTGCTTTGGTGCAGAAACGGTAAGCTTTTTTATCTGCATTACTGTATAAAGATATCAAACTTACGTGTAAACTGATGTACCAAATCTTGATTTTCTTTCCAAAATGCTTCAATACCATGACATTTATTGTCCGAAATATCTTTTTTTCATTTAGGGGTTCATCTCATATCATATTGTATAAAACATGTCTAAGAGCGTGAGTAAGTAGTGAGCTATGTACATTTCGTAAGCAGTGTGCAGCTACATTTTGTAAGCAGTGTGCAACTGCAGAAATTTCTGTTCTGTTTCACACTGATATGTATGCCCAATATTTTACGCATGTTTTGTAATTCCACTATGAAGTTTTTTCTAATGTGGATGGTACATGCTGGCTTCCCAGAGGCATCCTTGGATACTTGAAACATTTTCTTTAGTCAGTAGTATTCTGCCAGTGGTTCCTAGTGTTTTCACTTCCCTTCTTTCTGTTGAGCATCTCCTTGCTTATGCAGTCAGATGAGCATTGCTGTAATTCTTGTGAAGAAGTTCGTGAGGCATATAGAAAAAAAGGGTGGGCACTCTCCAATCCAGACTTGATTGACCAGGTTGGTTGTAGTTCCTCTTTAACCATACAAGTGTCTGGGCAATGTGATAAATATGTAGATTCTGGTTCTCATCCCTGAATTGGGATGTATGATTTTCTTTCTAGTTAGACGCAACTTATGTTGTCAACTACATTATTCTTGTGGAGTAAGAGGGAATGGCTAGTTAAGGGAAATAGTTACTGATTGAACACATTATGCCCTTGATCAATGCATTAATCCTTTTATTTCTTGCTGCTTCTATGTGTGTATATGGGTGTATGGTCAATGCACTTGTTCTTAATTCAAGTAAATCAGGCACTTCTCTGGAAATAAATTTAATCCTCAGTCTGCTGGTGTAAGAAGCCTCCTCTAGCAAATAGGTGTGACTGCTCAATGTTAGTGGACACTGCATGGTTACATTTTTTCAATTTGATTTTTTTCTAAAGAATGTAGTCTTAGGAGGTCACTGAGTAAAACTTTATCCTGAATTTACATGATTCTAAATTTGAATTAAATGATGGTTTTCTACTATGGGAAGTTATGCAACAGAGCCATAATATCTAATGGAAGATCCCTCTTCCTCAGACCCTTATTGGCCTAATGATATAGAAGCATTCATGGAAATTTCATGTTTATCATTTGTGGTCAAATCAAGCACCGAAACACCTTCCAGTTGTATCAGTCTTATATTTCGTCAATCTTTTTCTTTTATGATCAAGATATTAGCAATAATTGGTTGTTTGTTTTTTAGTTGGATTCTCTGCAAATTTTTACTTGAGAATGAACTTAGTAGGGTCATGTTTCTTTTTACACATAATCTAGTGTAAGCGAGAAGGTTTTCTACAAAGGATTAAAGAAGAGGAAGGAGAAGGATGCAACATTTATGGTTTCTTGGAAGTTAATAAAGTAGCAGGAAACTTTCGTTTTGCACCTGGGAAAAGTTTTCAACAATCCAATGTCCATGTGCATGATCTGCTGGCATTTCAAAAGGACAGTTTCAATGTAAGACTTTGTTTTAGTATCTTCACCTATCTGTGAAGAGTAGACATCTGTTGTTGGAATTTCTTTTTCAGGCTATTATTCATGTCTTGTTGAACAAGCCGTCAGATTAATTGAAAATTGTGATGCAGATAAGTCACAAGATCAATAGGCTATCTTTTGGAGAATATTTCCCTGGTGTTGTGAATCCTCTTGATGGGTAATTCTTTTAAAGCTTGGATCATTTGTCTCCTTTCCATATCGCATGATATTTGTTGGCTTAGGTCTCCTTTATTCAACTTTCAGTGTGCATTGGACACAAGAGACACCAAATGGGATGTACCAGTACTTCATTAAGGTTATTGATTAGGAAAATTTCCTCCTTTAGTTGCTTTGTTTTGCTTATTGATTGAACTAGGAAGCTTCCGGTTTGAAAGAGTTCTTTCCATTATACAGGTGGTACCTACTGTGTACACAGATGTTAGTGGACACACCATCCAGTCAAACCAGGTACTGTTGCAATTCATAAGTTTTCAGTATCAGTTTTACTTGTTAAATCTTGAAAGTGGCCTGACTCTAGCAATTATTTTGTAGTTTTCTGTAACTGAACATTTTAGGGGTGCAGAAGCTGGTCGCTTGCAGTCTCTCCCAGGTGTTTTCTTCTTTTATGACCTTTCTCCTATCAAGGTGCGTTTACTGCTTCCACTAGCAAGTTGAAGATCTAGTGCATTGGCGTTGCTTGATCACTGTAATTTCCACTTAATTCTGGAATTCTTTATTGAAATTTGCAGGTAACCTTCACAGAGGGACATGTGTCGTTCTTGCACTTCTTAACCAATGTCTGTGCCATTGTAGGAGGTAAATAAACCGTTCTTTCAGCTCAGATTGAAGTGAAAGGGATTGATGCACAATTCCTAGGATTGACTGCTTTTATCTGTTCTCGTTGTTTTTGTTGTCCATCCCTCATTCTCTCTGAAGTAGTTGGATGTGCCACCCTTATGGATACATGATTTAAGTTACTGTTCAAAGACTTGAGACACAATGTGCCTACTCTAATTTTTGTCTGTTGATACTTGATTCTGTAATGTGTATTTTCCTATCCTACTAGTGCCATCATATGTTTAACCTAATGTTAGATGACTGTTCTGTGATAAGCAATATGCCTTACTAAATATTTTCCTTTCTAACTCGGTCTGCCTTTTCTGTTGGGGACACCTAGTTACATCTATTTTTTTGGTGTAGGAGGTTGAAGGTTCAGCTAGCCTACCATCCTATCTGTTAATTCTGTATTTTATGATGTTTACCTTTTGTTTTTATATTTTTCGGTTGTGTTTCCACTTTGACAAAAACTGTAACGTAGTTGTGCCTCGGTAGAAGGATTCAAATTTAACAGATATGCGCCTAAAACATTTATATTGATGTTCAGATGCATCTTGACTTTCTGCATTAATGATACTTTTCTTTCAATCAGGTGTTTTCACTGTCTCTGGCATCTTGGATTCATTTATTTATCATGGTCAAAGGGCGATCAAGAAGAAGATGGAACTTGGTAAATTTAGTTGAAGACACATGCAATTGGTTTGACTTGACATTCTATCTGGTTGTTCTGCCAGCTATTGGCTTCTCGGGTAAAATTGGGTTGATGACCTCCTAACAAGCTGGCCAGCTTTGGATTGGAACATATGCTCTTTCATGATTCACGTAGTCTGGCTAATCAATGCATTAGATTGATTGCTTAGGTCATTGAAAACTAAATGCCTCATGTGCCCAATTTTTTTGCCTTTTCCATTTTAGAGTTTTTCAAACTAGCTCTTTGTAAGTTATAGAACTGCCTTTTCTTGTTGTTTTGAGGTGCGGCGGGGAACTTGCAGGAATTTTTAGCGGAGAATAGTCAAGAAAGACTAAGTTGTGGAAGTTACTTTCACATTTCTCTTTAAGATGTACTATAAATCGCAAGTTCCAAGCAATTTTCCGGATTAATTGCTGCTTAACTTTCTGGTTGGCAACGGTTTAATAAACGAGTTAGACATTGCCAAGTTATTCTGCTCGAGCTCAGTTAAATGGATTTGAACACCTGCTTGATCTTAGCAACGATTTGCTTACCTTGTGTTGACTAGCGAAAAGACGGTTTTCTTTTAACTGGGACATGAGGGATTTACACGGGTGTAAAGCAGATGGATGTTTTTTAACTTTTCATGGCTAAGACGGTGAGGTGAGGGCATTAGCAACATGAATTGTCTCTCTTGTGCATTTGTTACTAACGGTTCATTTTGCTAGCTTACTTATAAGGAAAGAGATCTTTTGTCCAATATTATAGTGTCTTATTTTGTCTCATAAATTTTAGCCATTTATTTATGCAAATTTCGCGTTCATTTATGTGGGACTCATGCGGGACTCACATGATATTCATAGGACAGAATAAGATACCATAATATTGGACAGAGGATCCGAACTCTACTTACAATCGGATAGACAATAAGAGAAAGTAGGCAAAAGACAGTAAAGCTCTTCATTTGAACCTCTAAGCTTTCTTTCACTGTCTTCCAAACGAAAGACAACTTTATTTTTCTGCCAAAACTGAATATCAGCTTAAAAATCGAAGAAAACAGTGATCTGTCCATCAGTAAGAGTGGTAACAAAAATTTATTCCCTTACATGAACCTAACCAGGGACTTGTCAACTCGGGCGTGACCAGAACTGTACGAGGTGGCTGGTAAAAACATCAACGTCTAACACTGTAACACAGCTTTCAGAGCTTACAATCAAGAGCTAATAATGGCTTTGGGAAAGAGCCATCACAAAGACTAGTTTAGTGTACAAATAGATTAGCATTAAAAAGCAAAATCAATACAAGCTCCATTTGTTGCGAAACAGTGGACATAGCATTGGCTGAAGATTGCAGGCAATTACTTTTGTTTTGATGGATATTATCAGCTTATTGAGCCATGTTTTAGCATCCGTAGGGCATGAGCTAAATAAACAATTGTTTCCTTCACGCCATAAGCAGTAAATTAGAGCTCCAAAAGTAGTTTTGAAATAAATTGAATTCGAGGAATCCATTCAAAGATCTAAGACTAAATTGAGTTGGGGCAAGATCAATTGAATAGATTAAGGATTCTATTCGACACTAGGGTTGAGAACCAGTAGTAAAAAAGTGAGTGGTCCAAGGTTTCAGGAGTATCATTACGCAAGATACAGTTCCAAGTTTGGTATTGGGTGTTTAATGCTGTCCTTACTTCCGAGTCTTTGGCAAGTTACAAGCCAAATCACAAAGGAGTGAGACAGAAATTATAGCTAAATCCCAAAATAGTTTATAATACCGACTAGAAGTTAAGTTACCCCTTAATAGTTTATTGCAAGATTTGTTAGTGAATTTAGACAATTTATTTAACGTCCAAACCACTGTGTCATGCATGGAAGAGTTAGGAGGGCCAAAGGCAAGTTGCTAAGGAAAACTTCCCTTCCATTGGTAGTGTGAAAGTGCCAAATCTAAGTATTATTTACGATAAAAGCCTGGGTCTTTATGCTTGCTGGAATTATAAGAGGACCTTTATGGTGCCGGTGATCAAACCAAAAAAAGAAGAAGGTATTATATCCGTCTCCAATCTTGTGTTTTATACACAACAAGAAAAATATTGTTTAGCAACGGATATTACCGACGGAAAACTTAAGGATTCTGTCGGGAAGTCAGATTGATGACAAAATTTACCGACGGACAAAGGCGTTGTAAAAACGGCCGTAGATAATAATTTCCGACAAATAACAACAGAATGCCCGTCAATTTACCAACAGACGTTTCATGTAATCGCCGGTGAATATACCGATGGTTGTTTGTTCAGTCGACCGTCGGAAAATATTCCATCGGCATATTTACAGAAGATATTAGTTATTCCGTTGGTAATTTTATTACAACATTACCGACAGTTATGATTGTTCCGTCAGTGATCACACCGACGATTTTTCTGCGGCAAATGTTATCGGTAAAATTGGCGAATATTATTGACGGTTTGTTGTGTTCCGTCATTAAATATAATTGATTTTACCGACGTTCTTATTTTTTCCATCGGTAAATATTAATTTTTTTAAAAATACCGTCATTAAATTTTATTTGATGATCTTATGGTTGATGCATAATTTAGATAGTTATGAATTATCCGTGTATAATATTTTGATTTGTTTATATATTTAACTTGTTTAAACAGAAAGTTTATTGATGATATAAAGTTAAAATTATCTTAATTGATAATACAAACATTAAATTATACATAATAAGTATTTGTAATTCAAATGAAATGATTACAAGTACATTATTGATTTGGTGACCGCGGATGCTCTGATTACTGCGATGAAGTGTTACCCCTCCCGTTCAACTCATCAATCTCATTATGGAGCTGAGCTATGTACTCCATCGACTGTTGCAACTGAGTTGCCAATGTTTGTACTATACTCCGAAGCTTATTGACTTCATTGGTTGTCGGCCACCTACTAAATATTGCTGTATTGGACGTGGAGAATTGCGAATAACATATGTTTGCAAACGAACCTAAGCTGAATATCCTTCCACGACAGTCCCTACCACCTATTACATGAAGATAAGTTTGAGTTTCATCAACATCTTCAGACTGCTAAGACTGTCGTTGAAGGCTTTCTTGTATTTGGTCCTATGAGAAGGCAATGTTTATATTAGTAAGTGATAATTATTAAGCATTAATATTAAACCTTAAATTTCACATACATTTAATTCTCTACATCGGATGTTGACAAATGTCACATCGTCATGCTTCTTAATATGAGTATGCAAAAATAGTTGATGGGGTGTAGGCCTTATGCCTATAGGCTTTTCCTGTATAAGAATAAAATTTTATAAGTCAACTAGAATTTATAAAATTTCTTTCCTCTAATTTTATGATATTTACCCCCTGTTGAACAAAAAATTAACTTAACAATACAACCATATGTGGCACCAAACATTTATAACATTATCATTATCCATAATACATATATTTTCATTCCAAAATTCACACATCAATTTAAATTGAAATACAACAAAGTAAAAAAATCAGAATATAAATGTAAAGTGTAAATACTTACAAGTCTCTCTGCATGCTCGTGGTGAGTAATAAATCCTCCCGTCTATACAGGAAGACTCTCTCCCCCTGGTCCTTCGCGTTTGTTAGTAGAATTACGCTCTGAAATGGACATTGCCTCAGGTGATGTCCAATACTGCTGCCAACAATTCCATATTTGTTCAGAAATATAAGGCGATCGTACACCAGCCTTGTGTATCGTACCAACAAAGTCCCGATAAATGCGTACGTGCTCGTCTCTCCCATACTTTATTAATGACCGCGTCAAATTCAGAATCTCAAAAAAAATTCTAAAACAAAAGGAAAAACATTTGATAAATACTTATAATGTAATAATATTTTTCTAATTAATGTATAAAAATCAATTAAAAAAGAAAATAATATTTTTTATTGTACCTCAAACTTCTGATAGTAAAATTCTTTTGTGGTCTGAGAGATATTCTTCTATACATAACCCTCAAGATCAATCTTCTCCTTAAATTTGGATGTCATGTTTCTTGAGCACGGTCCAGATGGAATCAACCTAATATAAAAACAAATAATTTTATACCATTTTTAAAATTTAAACCTGTAACTTAATTATAAACATATAGTGTTTCATGTATTTTTACTTATAGATTATTGACAATTGTGATGTAAGTTCTTCCATCAGGTCCCTCAACTCCAAGTTGGTGGCCGCCTCCTTCATCCGCATCGTTTACCCCTGATATCTCTGTCGCTATAGGGGTAGTGGATGATGTAGGGGTGGTCGATGGTGTAGTAGCAGGTACGAAAAGTGATGTCTCATCTGCAAGTGTAGTAGCTGGAGGGGGAGGAGGTGATTTAGTTCCAACTGTAGAATGTGATGGTTCACCTGGACAGTAAGTACCTCCGAATCGTTGTCTGAACCTTGGTCGCATTATATCATGTTTTCTCTTTGGTGGCATATTTTAACCTGAAATTCATATTTGATTTAATTTTCTAGAAATATAAGAATTTGAATTCAATATTTTACACAATATATTGAAAAGGAAATAATTGATTTGTTGAATATAATATTCAAGCTCAAACTTTGAATTAGAAGGTTAACAATTCTTAATTACAGTCATAGAACAAGAACAATAAGAGTCCACACTCAATAGTACGCAGCTTGAGAATATTTTTTTTAATGTATAGATGTTATATTTGTAATTTTTTGACTTGCATAAACCATAATTAAATATGAGGTGAAATGTGTTTGCCTTATCTATAGAAATTATTGAGTTGTCTAGGTCTGTTTTGAGTGCATTCGTATATCCTCCTAGGGGATATTACGGTGTCACAATTAATATTATATTTAAAAAATAAAATAAAATAATTATAGTAATAATTAATATTATTATTACTAAAAATATTAATTATTAATATAACTATTTTTATTTTTTAAATATTGTCATAGTAATCATTATTATGATTTTCCTACATATTATTATTAATATTATTAGTATTCTTATTATTATTTTCTTACTTATTACTATTATTATCATCATTTTTATTGTTTTTTATTATTAATAATCTCCTACTTATTATTGTTATTATTATTCTTTATTTATTTTATTCTTATTTCTTATGGGTCATTCAAAAACAGCTTCTCTATTAGTTAAGGGTAAGGCTCCGTATACTGAACCTCTCTAGACCCCACATTAAGCGGTATTTTTACTAGGTCATTGTTGTTGTTTCTTTTGATTGGTTCCCTTATAGGTGATTTCAAGTATATGTCATATAATGAAGGTAATTATTTCTATCAAAGAGTGGATATTTATATGTGGTTTTTACTTATTTTTCTAAAAAGTGAATGAAAATGTGTCATAGAGATCTTTTCTAAAATTTTGCTAGAAATTTATATGTAATGAATGAAATCCTCTTTGATAATAATTGTTGGTCCTTATATTGCAAGCAATAAAAGGATGAATTATGTATTCACTTTTTTTTTGCCTATTTTTAAATTAATGAATGAATTATCTATTATAATAAATGATTATGAAAATTCACAATGATATTCATAAAGTAATCATAATAATAAATAAGAGAGAGTAGGGTAAAAGAGACAAAATTGATTTATAATGGTTCGACCAAACAAATAAGAGAGGATTGGCCTACGTTCAATCCTCAAAATTAAACAGTTGAGAATTAATTATCTTCTTTCACAACATCTTCTTTGTTATGGATGAAGAAGAACACTCTTATAATTATCATGCTTTGCTATTAGTGAAGAATAACCATTTACAAATCTTATTTAAAGTAGTGTAACCCTCACAAAGTATATCCCATCCCAATCAATTTCTGCATTTATAATAACTATATAACTTAAAAGCTCATTTTGCTCTCACTGATGAGAAGTCGCTTAATATATGTTACGTAATGCATATATCTACTCTCTAACATCTTAAGGCTCTTAATAACTCTTTAGTATCCCTAACCAAATTCCTACAGCTCATATATATTCTATTCATACTAAAAAACCTTAAAAAGTTATAAAAATAACTATTATTATAATAACTAGTAACAATGATATTGGTGGACTAATTAATAAGTTAGTGAACCAATGTGTTATATTAGTAGACCAATATGTCATCAAATAAGAAAAAAAACTCATGATATATAATTTTTTCACTTCTTTTGATATATTGGCCAGCCAAGTTAGACACTAATCAACCAATGTGCCAATAACCTATTTACTATTTAATTTGTTAGCTTAACATGTGGCTGGTTCATACTAAAATTTGAAATTTATTACCTATATCATCAAATATTTATCTTAAGATAATTATTAACTGAATAGCAGTACAAAATTTAAAATCCCAAAGCTATTACATCGTTGTGATCCTGATAAATTCATTTGGAAAAGAATGAAAACTCTTGAGACTTTAACATTCAACTAAGTGGTATCCAACGGAACTTTAAGAGACTAAGGCACTATAAAGTTTGTGGGATGTCCTTTAAAGATACAAATGGTGTAAAGCTTAATTTTGTATTAAAGTGAAATTACAAGATCATTTGGTTCCAAAAACATGGAGGGCATAGGAAAGCTTGAGTGTCTTCACAACAACATGGAAAAGAACAAAACATCTAAAGAGTTTTGATCACATTTGACAACTTTGTGCTTTATTAAAAAATTTGGACGTAAAAATCTAAAACTCTAATAAGAAGGAGAACCTTAAAGTTATGAAAAGTAATAACTAACTAGTATATGTGTTTTGAGAATAATATATGCAACTACTTGATGACAACTGAAGAAAGTTGAGTTAATAATATTTTAAACACTAACTAAATTGATATAGCCCTAAGGCCAACATGGTTATAACATAAAATAGGTCCAATAAATACACTGACCATATACATCTGCTCACCTCTAAACTAAAGATTAACAATAGAAAATATTTTCCATATTACCCATTCTAGACCTTGTAATTTGTAGTTGGGTTCATTTAACCACCATGAAGCAATAAGCATCTATAGAGCTCCACTATATGGGATTATCCTCTGTCCACTGAGTGGATAGATTCTTTCTTAAGGATTACCTACTTGGACATTCATTTATACTAGTTTGCTCATTTTCTCCTTCCTTTTTCTTCCCAAATATTACTTTATATGTAGGGTTATAACTTATAGATTATCTCAGCTTGTGTGTTACATATTATAGATTGCATTGGGACCCTCTATAAACGTATTTAGAGCTATCAAGAATTACCATCTTCACCAACTCGGTGTTCCTACC
Source organism: Erythroxylum fimbriatum (assembly GCA_026770325.2). Classification (NCBI taxonomy): domain Eukaryota; kingdom Viridiplantae; phylum Streptophyta; class Magnoliopsida; order Malpighiales; family Erythroxylaceae; genus Erythroxylum; species Erythroxylum fimbriatum. Next base: position 872,924 of record JANZLH020000100.1, read on the forward strand.
TGTAAATGTTTCATCCCATATAAACTATTAGACTTTCCTTTTGTGTCTAGTTTATAGATGTTTGATTTTAGTGTTAGTTTATGCCTATGCCTTACAACTAATTGGTTGGTTTTAGATTAGTGACAAAATAGTTTAAAGGCAATCTTTATCTTATATATATTCAGATGTATGTGATAAAATTTATAGATTAAAAATATATTGTAAATGAATTTATAATGAGATTATAATTAAGAGATTCATATATATTGTATTTATTTGTTATCCCTAAATTGTTCCTAGTTATTGTTATATTAAGATTGGAAATTAATAAAGTGTAAAAAGACTAGCATACATTATGTTTCTTCCGTATAAAGGAAGTAGTTAATCTTATAGACTAAAGTATTGCGATACTTAAACAAACGTGTTGGCGGTTGTTAGAGAACAAGTTCACTAAATTGACCTTATATGAGAATTTCCTTTCAAACATTACTTGTATATCTATGGAAATTCTCATTGTCATGATTGGTATAAGTGATGCTTTAACTTGAGATATCTAAAGTTATCATATATAGGGTTTGCTATGTTTCGATACTACTTATAACCTATTATAGTTAATGGCAACTCAGTTGGTAGTCATTGAATATAGTATGCACTATATGGAGATAATTGAGTGATCAATATATGATTTATAACCCTAAAGTAATTAGTGATAATGTTCTGTTGTTCTTGATTAGTATTGATTAAGAAAATCCATGGCTAAGGAGGAATGACACTTTGAAAATAGTTTTTAAATGTCATTAATTAAATCAATTGCTAATGATGGAGAACTAACATAATTATATTCAAATAGAGTAGGCATTAATTTCATGTTCTATGTCTAATAAGGACATTATATGATGAAAAATTTGAATTAAATTGGACAATCATGCAGGATAAATGGTTAGTTAAAACTACTTTGACATTCATAAATATTTGAGTGGTGGCGATGCATTGCTAAACACCAATCTTGAGCTATAGATATAAATTTTTTATTAGATAATTAAGATAAATTAAAATAGTTTAATTTATCTAATATGAAAATATAGTTTAGGATTATAATTTATATCTATTGCCAACATACTTAGGATCCTAATGAGTCCCACACAACCAGTGGGTCAAAGAGAGAAGTGTTTTATTCAAGTTGGACTTAAATGTAAAGTTTGATAAACTTTATAATTAAATATAAGATTTTTAGTAAGTAAGCATTAATATAAGATATGGAATCTTATTTAAGCATAATTGGTATTTATTTAGAAATAATTGTAAATCTAATTAATTTTAATTTAAATCATAATTCAATTTTAATTAAATTACTAAAATATCCCAGACCTATTATACATAGGCTTAAACTCTAATAGAGCTAACTCCTTGCCTAACTCTCTCTGTAATAGTTATATAGTTCTCTCAACACTTTCTGTAGATATTGCTAGAATAAAGTATTCTTAAATTAGAATAAATCTTGTTTGGGTACAAACAGAAGCCTATTCCAGTATCAAAATAAGATGGTTTGGATAATTACTTAATTGTGACTTAAACCTAGAAAAGTAGAACTTATTTGTCTTATGGATTAAAGTAATTATAAAAGTAAATTTAGTTATTTTAAATAAAGAATAATATATTCCCAATTTAATTAAGTTTCAAACATAATTTTAAAATTATTTTAAAATAAAAATTCAATTCCAAAAATTAAGGTAATAATTGTGTTAATTTGATTAAAATTAATAATTAAATTGATTCTTAATTAAATTATAGAAAAGTTCTTTCTAGAATTAAAATTAATCATATTTTAGTTAGATTGAAATTAAATAATTAGACTTCTCAAAATTAATAAAAATGTTTTCTTAAGTAATTAGAAAATTTTTTTTCATAATTAAATTTATTTATTTCAAATTATTGTTCTATTTATCTAGAAATTGTTTCTAGATTTATTAGAAAAGGTATATTTCTTGATTAAATCTTGAAAAGTGTTTTAATTTATTAATTAAAAAATGGTTTTTTAAAAATATTTTTGAAAAAAGTTTTCTAATTTATTAAGGAGTGATTTTCTAATTAATTGAGAAATTAATCTATAAATAAATAATATAAATATGTTTCTTAATTAAAGTTGAAATTTTTAATTGATTTTGAAAGTAGTTTTCTTTTTCAATTTTACAAAAATAGTTTTTTAATTAAGGAGAAATTTATTTCTAATGTAGAAATAGTTCCCTTATTAGATTATAATGTCTTACTTACAAAATTTTGAAAGAAAAAGAGTTTTTAAAATTATAATAAGAAGTGTAGTTAATTGAACATTGTTTTCAACTAATTGGTTAAATGAGTCTAGATAATTAGAAATAGTTTCCAATTAGACTTAGAAAATTGTCTTCAAATCAAATTTAGACTTTTGTTTGGAATAGCAATTTAATTAAGATGGTAAGCAAACCAAATTTTGGTTTGAAAACTGGACATCTCATGGCCCTCTTTATGACTAGTAAGGAATGGAAAGACTCAAATCTATCATTGATAAGAGAGCAACAGTAGCTGATGCACTAGTTGACAAACAACTCTTCATAGAATGCTCTATTCCTAGATCCATTTGTGAAGAAATTGTTCAAACCAACTTAAGCGAAGGAGAAGATTGTATTATTTGGAAAATTAAAAAAGAAGGAAATGTCACTAATCAATCTTACTGGAAGCTTTTGCGTAAACACTATAACAAAGTTGTTTGGCATAAGCAATTCCATATAAGGGTAACAATCTGTCTATGGTTAGTTATGAAAGACAAGTTACCAAATGTGGATAACCTAAAGAGATTCCTCAACATCCCTAATTGGTGTATTTTATGTTAGAAAGCTGAAGAAAGTATTGAACACTTATTTTTTGAATGTGCTTATGTCAATAGGAGTTGGAAGCATGTATGTATTACACAGATTCTTTATTTATTATGCACCTGGAGGGAAGGATTGTATAAGGAGATAGTACTGCAGTGAAATGAAGCATCCTAACCCTACAATTAAGTGGTCATTTAGTCCAGCTAGATCAATGAGAAATATATAATATAAGATACTGTATGATGCAATCCTCCCGATTGGTCAAAGAGTTGTCATCCTCCCGTTTAGTACACCACCAAGACACCAATCGTCACGTGTAAATGAACTCCTCTCCTCTCCTCCTCACAGTGGAGCAACTACCACTACCCAGTCCACTGTGTCCCTTCTGATCTGGAATCTCTATTTTCTCGCAATAATCACGCAAAGAAACCTGATGCTGAGCAAGGGAAGAGCCGCTGATCCATCATCAGTTGAATAATCAAGTATGTGAAGACTCCTTGTGGGCAGAAGTATACAGGCTACGTAGGAACCTGAGAGATCTTGGAGTTTCAGATTTTACATCCTCTAGACTCTTGGGGTGGAGTTGTAAAGGCTTAGGATTAGTCCGACGAAACCGGGATACCTAATGTAATAAAAAAAAAAAAAACTAAAATTCCAAATACGTACCAAACAATATTGTTGTACTACTGACTAGTCGTTGTCTCCCTCAAGACCTGACACTTCAATGTGCTGGCTCAATTGGCACCCTTTATTTACTTTAGACTCAAAAGTAGAAAAACAGCTAGTTAACTATCCACCGGAGAAACATGGGTCATGCTTTGGTATCCAATGCCAACTTAATAGTTCATGTTCTATAAGAAGAGAAAACGTTATGATCCCTGCTTCTCACAAACTATGTATATATATATATATAAAGCACAAAACCAAAAGTAAAGAACTTGTATGCACAAGGCAAGCTATTGATTTTTCGTTTCATTAACTAAGAAATTAATTAATTTTTAATAATAAAAATTAAAATTGAACCAAAAAATTAACTTGCTCAAGATTTTTATAGTTGAATTCGTAAATTTTTTAATCAGTAATTATAATAAATGATTGAAAAAAAAAGTCCATAAGATATTGATATAAAGTCAAATTATAAGTTAATGATATTCGCTAATTAACTTTAAAAATTAGGTTAAGTGAACCTTTCTGGTTTCCTTGATATCAAGACACTACAGTGTGTATTCATTGGCTATGGTCAAGATCAATTTGGCTATAGGTTTTATGATCCGGTGCAGAAAAGACTTATCA
>JANZLH020000100.1:938354-950169 GCA_026770325.2 Erythroxylum fimbriatum
ATTGCTTAAAACCTTGTTAAAAACATCTTAGTGTGTGCGGTGGATTTGCCAATGCAATAGGTCAAATGCAATCTAGCGTCAACTCAACATCAAACACGACTAGGCAGATAAAAGAGAATCAACAAGATCACAAGTGGTCATATATGAGACTTCATATATTTAAGCTCAAAATTCTACATAAACAAATCCATAACACATTACATTGTTCATCGCTTAATTAAACTCTAATCAAGTTTATCTAACTACAAAGCAATAAACCCCAACTCGGCTGTTCATAACAATGTAATTAAACGTGAAAATGCAAACTACTAATCCAAACAACACGATAAATGTCCCAAAATTTGATTGAGCTATAATCAAATAGCTTCACTACAAGTTACGAACCCTAGACCTAGGCATATTCATAAATCATAACAAAACTCCAGATTAAGCTACTCCCCTTTGAAGCTCGGTAAACTCCAGCCATCACTGCATCTTCAAGAGAAAAGAAACGCCTATCCACGCAGAGCAACCGAAAACCCTACAACTCGCAACGACTCCAAGCTGCCCATGGTGGAAGTCGGCGGTGAAATGAAAAGACAAAAACTACATGAAGATCGTCCCCCGGGAACCCCGAAGGGAACCCTGGGTGGTGAGGTGTCGGGTGTCTCTCTAGTCTCCCTCTGCCGAATGATGTTGTCTGTGTGTTTCGAGTGTTGGCCGACTTTCCTTTCTTTTTTTAACCTAATTTGGCAAACATTTATAGGAAGTCGTTCGGGCAGGGTCACTACAGTGAGGCAATTTTCCATTTTAAGTCGGGTATCCGCTCGTTCGTTGCGACGTGTAGAATAGCTTGCTCATCGCGATGTGTGAATTATTATACGTCGCCACGTATGGAAGAGACTTGTTCGTCGCGATGTCTAGAAATGTCCTCACGACCTGTTGACTTCTGATGGTTTGACTCCTTTATTCCTACAATATCAAATATCACTTTGCAGTATCAATTGTCCTTATGAAAATTATAGAGAAATTAATATCAAATTACGACAATTTACTGACAAATTGCAAATTAAAAGAGCTCGTTACAAGGAATCACTTTAAGCACAAAAGTCATTACTTAGGAGTCAACGAGTGTATAAACAGTTATGAAAATGCAGCCAATTTATAAAGTTAACTTGGCTCAATCAATAAGTATTCCTAAATCTAACATAGTTAAAAAGACATGATATAGCTATTTTAGAAAATCAAGATACTAACTAAAAACATTTAAATAAATGATTACTTACATAATTTTATTGTATGTTGACTTTAAAGAAATAGCAAAAATATTTGGAATTGTGATTTATAAATGTTGACCTATTAGTCTATTACCATCTATCAAATACTTCATAAGTCATAACCACTAAATAGTAAATACAAATCTTTATTTTCACACTTTACACGATACATGTTTCTACTTATAATTTTGCAATTACCAAATTATTGTGAGTTAAGACAAGATTAAGGAATACTAGCTCACATACATTATATGTCCTTAAAATACAACTTCCCATGAATCTTATAAGAAAGATTAAAAATATTAATTATTATCGAGTAATGTGATTTCTTTCACTGCTCGAAATTTCATATTTACATTTAACCATTTCATCTACAGGTCCAATTCGATTGTCTTTAACTTTAACTGGTCCTCAGAAACATCATTAAAGGTCTAGAAACAAAGTAAAATCAAAACATGTGCCTTCTTCTAGTCTTAACCCGAAATGGAGTTTTGCTTAACTTGAAATGGAGTTTTGCAGAAGATAAAAGAAAAAAAACTTTTATTCAAATTAACTATAGTTATGTAGAAGCTAAGTAGCTAACACCAACAAAATATATACTCTTCTAAGATGAGTGAGGACGACAGACTAAAGTTGAAAAGAATCAAAGATAATAAATATCACAACCCCATAATCTCTAGTTTTTCTTTAACAAACCTGCTTCAGTCGCAACCCAGACCTAGCAAAATCAACGTGAAACTGAAAAGAATAAAAGATAATCAATATCTCAACCCCATAATTCCCAATTCTTCTCCAACAATCAATTTCAATCACAACCCTAACTCAACAAACTCAATATCTTTGAAACATATTCAAAAATCATGTATCATAACCTAATAAAATAACAAACCAAAGACTCCAATAAGAAAGGTAAAAAATACACTACTATTAATTAATTTAATAATTTTCTCCCTTTTTAATGTCTATAAAAGCCTGACAAGAACTAAATTGATTCATGTTATGTATTGAACTTTCATTTAATTTCTAGAGCTCAAAGGGTGAACTAAATTATAATCAAATATAATTCACTTCCTTTTGATTGTTTTCTATAGGAAACTGAAGAAAGAGTTAAATATATGGCAAAGCATTATGCATTGGATACATTGCACCAAAACGTTAATCTCAAAACATGAACACATTTGTTGTCACATCCTTTCTTTACTTCTCCTGATTTTCTTGTTCATTTTGTTTAAATAACTTATAGATAAAGACCTCATTCATAATGAACAAATCCTGCACACAATCAAAAAGCTACCTACCCTGATGTAGTTACTCTAGTTGTCCTTGATGATGTTAAAGATGGAAGACTCCTATGCAAGAACATATGGACTTCCAACATTAAGCAACTTGAAATATCAAGAGTTCAAGACATACACTTTCTGAACCTTATTGAATGAATCTTGAAATAAATAGAGTAAAAGGTTCATCTTTTAGAGATGAGGGGTTTAAGTAAATACTTGATGGATCTTACAAGTTATTATAAATAAGTGATAAGAAATACCTGAAGCTAAGGAAGATTTGATAAATGATCACAGGAAGGCCTCGTGTTTGACATTCGGGCTGCAGTTGCATCATTTAGCAGGGGAGGAAGAGAGGGACCTTATCCTACCTTCACCACCAAGACTCTAAGTTTTAGGCTTTCTAATTGTAAATGAAAGCATTACTGCTCCACTTAATGGATTTGCCTTCACATTTATCCAGATCATTTAACCCTCCTATACATATATATATGTATGATCCAAACAATAACATAATAATAGAACTAAAATCATCCACCCTACAACCACAATTATCAAGACCTAACTTTGTTTTCAATTCCTTAAAATAAGATTAATTAGTAAAAAGGAAAATAAAGGAATGCCTTTAATCTATGATTAACGACATGATGAATATCAATATAAGCATCACCTCACTAGTCTCACTGCTCTTCTTCTCTTTTTCTCTCCTCACATACTTTTCGTGACTAGAAAATGCCACATTGAAATAAAATGCCTCGTTCCTTTCCATAAAACCTATTCCGATAAGGCGTGCTTCCCTCTTTTGTCTTCAATATGAAGTATCTAAAAGAGTCCAACATCTTCTCCATTAAGTTCTCGTGCTGACTTGGTTGCACAAAGTAGGCCACAAAGAGCTTGTCAATGTTGGGATACTCTAGATGGATCTTGCAGCAATCCTCACAAGAGACCACGAGGAGCCACTTGGACCGGATTTTGTTAGACTGCAGCCGCTCACCACACTTGTAGATGGATATCTTTGAAACATATTCATAAAGCATGAATCATAATCTAGTAAAATAGCAAATCAAAAACTAAATACCATATTTATTACGTTGATGGAAGTCTGAAAAGTGAAAGCGAAAAACCCCTAATCTTGTGTTTTTTCTATTTGTTATTGAAGAGGTTCCTTTTCTAGCTGATTAAGTAATAAATCGGTTGTTTTTTGGTTATACTTATTATAACTGTAAATTGAACCAGAAAACTACCTAGTTCATACTTTACCAGAGTAAATCGACAGATCTAGTCTGATTTTTAAATCCTTGCTAACATCAAATAGTCATTTAACAATATTACTATAATTAAACTATGAAAGATCTATATGTAATTATTATATGTGAAGATTGGAACAAAGGAGTAGCAAGAGCCAATGAGATAAAAGAAATAGAAAGAAAGGGTGGAGGAAGTAGATTAAAAGGCAAAAGAAACGAAATGACAGATAAGGAAGAGGGAGAGGGAGCAATAGGAAGCAAGTTGTCATAGGGAAAGTGATTTTTAAGAAAGTGAACATGTCGAAAGATATAAAATTCGAAAGTTGTAGGATCAAAGTGGCAGTATTCTTTATGTTAAGAATAATAGCTAAAGAAAATGCAAGGCATATATTTTGATGTAAGTTTGTTAGGACGAATGGAACACATAAAAGAAAAACAATGACAACCAAAGACATAAAGATGAGAAAGATTTTGTTTATTATGAGAAAAGTAGTTTATGTGAGGACTTATGGTGAAGAATAGGAGTAGCTAAGAAGTTGATGAGATAGACAACACTGGAGAATGTTTCAAATCACATATGGACTCTTATTCCTCCACCATCAATTGTTAATATTTTCGACTATAAATAGGTATTTTGTACCAAACGAAATCTTGGTGGTTTTTTTAGCGCTATAAAGGTCTCTTTATTGTTAAAAGATATCATCAGACTTTAGGCATTAATTACAATAACACCATTATTCCTACTGTCAAACCTACTATTATTCACATTATTCTCACCCTTACTCTTTCTCAAAATTGTTATGCGTTCCTTCATTTTCAAGAACCAATTTTTGTCTCTTAACCTTCCAATTGTAGAAATCCTAACCATCTTCAAAATGTTTGTCCCCATTTGTAAAGCTTTTTATGATCTCAAACAAGCCCCTTGAGTTTGATTTTATTGCTTGAGTCAAAAACTTATTAACCAAAACTTTACTTCCTCAAAAATTGACACATCTCAATTCATTTACACCACTTTATCTCATATAACATTTCTCTTAGTTTATGTCAATAATATCTTGGTTATAGCTTTTTCACCCACCTTCATTGCCTCCTTATCCATGATCTTCACTCTTCATTAATCATTTCCTTGACATTGAAGCCACCACTACACTCCCTATTCTTATTCTTAACCAAATAAAATATACTAAAGATCTTCTTCACACCGGTTTTGAACAATCCAAAGCTGCCAACACATCCATTATTGCCACTCTTCCCCTATCTATAAACTATAGTCATACATTTCCTAATTTTGCTGGGACCTCTAATATCTTTTTCTTACTTGCCTTAACATTCAGTTTGCTGTAAACAAAATTTCTCAATTTTTACATTGTCTTACCGATATTCACAGGACCATAGTTAAATAAATTCTTTGACACCTTTCTATGTTATTCACTTCACTTGATCTCCTTCACTTACCTTATAGACCTACAATGGTGTTGATAGGTTAGTTGCCTTAATGATTGTCATTCCACATCTAGCTACTATATCTTCCTTGACCTTAATATCATTTCTTGGAGTGCCAAGAAATAACCAACTATTGTCTAGCATGATTCTGAAATTGAATATCGCAAAATTGCTCTTGTCGGTGTAGAACATTGGATCATTTTGCTCTTTGTTGAAATAGGATTGTCTCACGTCAACCCACTTTTTGGTCAAATAATCTTAGTGCCACATACCTCGCAGCTAATTGAGTCTCTCTTGTATGAAACACATTAAAATTGACATCTATTTTATTCAAAACTTAGTAGCAAACAAGGCTCACTTCATCAATCATGTCTCTTCTTCCAATCAAATCACTGATGTTACGATGAAAGCTTTGTCTTCTTTGTGCTCCACTAGCTTTGGGGCAAACTGACAATTTCACACCATCGTGGGCTTGAGGAGGGTCGATAACATATACTAGATTTTTAGATAAATTCCAATCGTAACAAATTGTTAGATATACTCCAATCCTTATATTGTATATTCTACTTAATCTTATACATTAATAGTGTAAATAAAATTCAAAATCTTTAAAGAATAAGAAAATAAAACATCCTTCACTTTATCAAGTGGAAATATATACATGCATGCACAATTAGCTACTTGTTTATAGCAATGGATTTGTAACTTGTGAAAAAGGCTTTAAGAATGACTCTAACATTGATTCAAGTTACATATCTATTAATGCGACAAGAGTACCATCTTAATATACATTAAAATCAACATGTCTCCAGTCAAAGTGACCGAAACTCATGGCATGGTTCAAGCGAACGTGAACGTTTCTTTCAGTGGAGCTTTACTTGAGTTGTAAAGGGTCGAGAATGAAACTTGTTGACAATGAACTCCAGCTCAGTTGTTGACAAGTAAAGGGTTATGGTGAGGGATCTGTATGCATTGCTATCCACGACACTTCAAATGATCATCCCCATGTAGCTAAAGCCTATTGATCTTCTTCCACCTCAAACATTTCCCATTTGTCAGTGATGATTTGTGTTAAACGAGCCAATTGACATTGATATTTACATAAAGGCATAAATTTCTTCTTATAAAACCTAATTAAGAAAGCTTCGTGGTCCATCATCTATAGGTAATTATATTATATGCCAGTTTTTCAAACACGCAATTGCCTGGAAATTAAACGATTTTAATAAAAAAAGAGATGAAGATTAAAAAACGCAATTGCCAGTTTTTCAAACACGCAATTGCCTGGAAATTAACATCAACTAAGCATAGCTTAGATATAGATATAATAATATTGGCCCCATTTACGCCATTTGCCAGAATAAACGTTCCATCAAAATTTAAACACAGACATTTATCCCGCTGTTAGCGCCAATCACTATCCTACAGTAGCTGTAGCTCCCTTTCTAAATCTTATCGACTTTTAGAAACATCTCCTTCACCGACAAGTGTAGCTCCAATATTTCATTAACTTGGTGAGAAAATACCCGGAAACTAAACAATGACTTCCTTCAACTTTGTTTTAGTGGAAAATAGACAGGGTTCATAATAAAGAAATAGATTTAAAACGCTCTGGAAGAGTTAATTTCGGCGTTAATCGAGAAGGCGCCATCAATAAAATATGGGAAAATAACTTAAAGGGTGTGGTTGAGTGGAAGAGACTCATTTATCTTTAACTAAACGTCAGAGGTTTGATCCTTAACTTTAAGTATGGAGCAGCCTTAAATTTTTGAGCCAGCTGTCTTACTTTATGAGGTGCCTATAAATCAACGAGGGAATTAGTCATTAGATCCATCAGTAGATACTCTGATCTAGAAAAAAAACGGGAAAGTCTATTTCCCTCTTACCTATTTAGCAGTGTTAATATGTTCACCAATTAGTGACCTTTGTCACCTGTCACACTCAAATATTGACAACAACAACCAACCAACCATCTACTGCTACATTGCGAGCTGGAAATTGGGAGACTTTCTCGAAAATAGGGGACTATTCTTGGACCCATTATTAATGGTCGCTCCGGAAACAGGGAGACTTTTCCAATCACGAAACTAGGAACTATTGTTGGACCCATTATTCAAAACCGCGTCCTACCACTGGCTATGGATCAAGTAAAACCACGTAGTGCATGGTAGACTTTTAGACATCACACTATCACAAGGCAGATACTTCATATCTTTTGAGGCCTGAATGGATCTAGTAAAAAAAAATGTCTTTTATGGTCACGTTCTTATCAGAGTTGTAATGTTGGACTAGTGAACTGAGTGTGGATACGCGTTCAGGTATGTCATTGTAGTTCTTAAAAACTTACAAATGAGATTTCGATTTGACTCCGTCAAAGTCTCAGTGCCGTGTCGGCCAAGTTCTCTGAGCTGAGTTGACGAGATCAAAATTGGTCATATATAATTAAAACTTTAGGAAAATATATTTTCTAATGAAGATTGGTCGAGGTAAGCCCAGAACGAGAAATATTAACAAAGAACTGAAACTAATTACTGTGAGGAATATACACATTAGAATTGGAAATGTACTCTATATCCCATTTCTGCCAGCACCAGAAAGATATCACCCTAAAGCAAGGTGCAAATTTTCATAAAAGAAAAGCTGCATCCTTCAGATAGAGTTCCAAAGAACTCTTCAATACAATAAAGCAAATGACTTGGATAGATTGCTTGCGGCCAAGCCTGTACGTAGTGTCCTGATTACCAATTTCAAGACCAACCGACGCATATGAATAGCTGGAATGCCCTTTGACACGGCGAAAGTGCGATTTCACGAGAGAATCACAAGACAATTTTGGGATAATAGACTAATTGCACCCCCTCCAATTCTGACTTGGGAATCATTGTCTTTCAAAAGAAATGATATATTTTAAATTTAATGTTAGTAAAATCTCAACACTTGTGGGTGCGATGTCCATCCCACTGCATTTGTAATGGCATCGTCATCTGCTGTTATTTTTGTGCAAAATGCTACACCATCAGAAAAAAAGGAATCAAATCCACATGCAATAAACTTCAAATTTCATCATGTCAATACCTTACAAATAAGCTCTCCCTGAAAATTGCCTGCTACCATTAAGTTTTCTTTGAGGGTCATTAATGTGCTTGTCTGAACTCCAGAGAGTGACTGAGACAACGGTTCGAAGGACAAAACATTGTTTACGAAACAGAAGTGCTATCCAGTTCATGCGGGGACAACTTTGAAACATAAATTACATACCAGGGTAGGAAGAATTGTTTTAGCAGCACTGAGTCCTTCGTTGCCTTTGGGCAACAATGATGACCGGTGCATTACTTAGTAACTTCGCATCATGCTCTGATGTTGCCCACAGCAAATTCCTTAGCTTAACATTACATGCTGACAAACATGTTATTTTCGTTATTCAACAAGGCAATATCTATAAACTGCAAATTCATTGGTCTCTATGAGGAATTAATCTCAAATAACTTCGACCTTATTCAGAATTGAGAATATGGCTACAGATTAGATAACCAAACAAAACTTATGTCACAGATTAAACATTTCTATTATCCACCTCCTCTAGAAATTGCAGAGGTTACGGGTTTGACAACCGGATGCTTTACATATGTTGACCAGACAGTATGTTCGTCAGGTAAAGCTGGAAAGGAAAAGGACAAAAACAATACTAATAAGGTCAGTTCACCGCCTAAATATAAGCTTTACGCCTATTTATCATGCACAGTTGCACATATAAATTGCATATCTAGTCACAATCATGTATGCAATTGCTAAAAAGAGACATTAGTTCCATTAAGAATGACAATGCAGATGAGAACAAAAAAATGTGAAGTGTGAAATATATCCTCTGAAATGCAGATGATTGGTTAAAGAGAAGAACAAAATCAAAAAAAGAAGAAGCATATTTCATGTCATTTAGGCCCCTCAACCTGACATATCCGACAGCAGTCGAACTATAGGAATTTTGTGAGGTTAAATGCTCAGATATTCCCTACCATACCATTACATACAACTTATCCTTAGAACTGACTTCACTCTTCTTAAAAGGCTGAAATAAAGAGAGATAGCAGTCCTAAATGCCACAGATGTGTTAAAGGCATGGATATATTCATTAACAATGAAAAAAAAAATAAGTGTCACAAGATTTTGCAGGAGATAAAAACAAACCAGAAAGTAAATGCATCACTATAGACCTTCCAAACTATTGATGCCAAGATATAACTATGAAAGGAACATGCAACAGTCAGTGCTCTGTTGTGAAAGCCCAAATCATTATATCTAAGAGAGCACGGAAACATTAGGATCATTCCAAGCGCATCCAAGCACGATGCACAGAACAAGCCCTAGCGATATGATTGAGTCCTTATTCAGAGGTCAAATTGTCTAGAGAATGGCCAACATTGCATAGCACTGGATACCCATGAAAGGTTTCTACTTTGGTCTGTTAACCCATAAACAACCTGATGTCTGTAATAAAGAATCTTCACAGGTATGAGAGGATTCAATTGCAGAAGCCTCAACATTGGCAAGTCAAATATATAAAATCTTATTGATGCTGATAACTTGAAATATTTTCTACCAATCACAAGTATAATTGAGATTGTTCCTTCTATAAAATTGAAAGAACATATAGGAAAGCTTGAATATATAAAGCAAGAATCTTCAAAAATCTGCACAGAAAAAAATTGTGAAAATATCCCAACTTGACACAGTTAAGTTGGGGGAAACCTAAAACCATGTTAAGAATAGATAAAAATAACCTCCAAACAACATAAATTCTAGGAAGAGTTAGTTCGCCACCTTGCAGGCATCAAGTAGCATTGGTATGATGGCCTTGCTCTGGGCAATTACTTGCATGTATAACAGTTAGGTTAGAGATCTGTAGAGTAACAGCAGAGCAGATCAAGTATACCCTACCATGAGTGGTTAATTTAATTATCATACCATCATCAAGATCAAGAATAAATCCACACTCATAAATAATTGATATCCTTAAAAGGATCGTATCATGACTCTACAAGCACCTGCAAATCTGCAAGAATAATCATACGCTTGCAACAGAATTTTACAGAGAAGACAAGCTACGTAGACAATATACAATTGACACAAAAAGTTAGTGAAGTGCATTTTAGATTAATACGTGGAGCATCTGGCGTTGTGTCGTGATAAGAAGATTGTTACTCCATAGAGACATATCATTTGTCAACTTGGACTTGAAATGCATCCATTCAAATATGCTAATAACAGAAAAGAGTAAAAATATCGACCGTAGTGGGTTTGACAAATCTTATGTTTAATTGAAAATTCATAAAACGTCTTTCCTTCCTCTACTGGCAAGCCGTCCTGAAATGAGGATATTACTCAAGTCTAAACAAGTAAAATCTAGAAACCTCATCCAAGGTGGAAAATATCATGCTTGACATTCTATTCCACCTCTAGTATACGTAAATAGAAAAAGACCTTATGAAGGTGGTTGCCGGAACAAGAGAAGTTCTGATAGTTCTTGCACTAATTCAAGCTGATCTGGTGATATTTGTCCCTAGTGAAATTAAGCTTCTACCATGTTATCCCCTGTATATCTTTTCCATTCTTTGCATCTAGTGCTAGGGTGTCAGTCTTCACTTTACTCTTCCACCACCAGGATACATAATACATACAACACAGATTAATTAACAAACATCTTATTAAAATGCCAAAACTAACAGAAACACGAAGGAACGGAGAGCATATATACTAATTCAAACTCGTTTTATTCCAAGTCTGAAATGTAATTCTCGTTACTGTGAAGTTTGTGTTCGCCAAAATTGTAGTGGTCATCCATTCTAGACCATCGTTTAGGAAGATAATCATTTATACTGCAAAAAAAAGGAAGCCTAGTGTAGTCGAATCAATGTTCGAAACGAATAAAACAAAACCTAAAGATGAAGGAAACGTAATTCAACAAATTCACTATAGGGCAATGCAGAAGTTTACTGAACAATTACCACGGAAACAAGGAGACCGAGAACAAAGACAATGCTTTCCCGGGAAACAAACAGTAAAAGCGGATTCGACTATACTATACAGATCACGATAACTATAACGATAACGATAACCAAGAGACTAACGAGATGTTTGGTTCAATGGAATAGCAATTCTATTCCTAACATATTCCTAGCATATTATTAAACATGTGTTTGGTTAGAAGCAAATACCGAATAAGTAATCATTAGGAACATTTATTCTTAAACTTTGGGGAATAGATAAAACAAATCCTTGCCTATCTTTATCTATTCCACAAATAACTATTCTTCTTCAAGACAAATTTATCCTTCTCACGTTTAAGCCTCTCGAAACTTCGTATCTTTCTTCGACGTCTGAAACTTCTTCGAGCCTCCCACCCGAAACTTCTTCCACTTCTTCAAGTTCGTGATTCTAGCATTCTACCATTTCCAGATTCTAGGTAAGTTTCATGTTATTTCGATTGGGTGACAGGTTTTGATGATGGAGTTTTGTTTGTGTTTTGTGTCGATTGGTAGGATTTTTCATTGATGTTTGTCTCATGCATTTTCTGTGAGTTTCTTGGTTTTGAACA
>JANZLH020000100.1:982312-995440 GCA_026770325.2 Erythroxylum fimbriatum
GAAATATGTTAAAAATAATATTAATAAAAATAAATAAATTATTGTTATTTTAAATTTTTTTTTTTTTGAGACAAGATTGATATAAAATTATAAATTGAACAGTATAATATATTTAAGAACTATTTTTCAATTTTAAAAAAATTATGGATTATTTTATAAATTTAAAAAATTATTTGAAATAGTACCCGATATTAACCGATATTAGTACAATATTGTATCATAACCAAATCTGATATTGATACGGTATTCATAACATTGCTAAAATAACTTCAATTCTTTCATTCCCTATCCTGATTTTGTCGTAATTCTTCTTCTTTATATATGTGAAGGCAAATAAGTCCTAAAAATACAATAGAAACAAAATAAGTACCATAAGCAATAATAAACTCTCAAATAAATAAACAAAATGCATTAATATGAGATCATAAATATAGTTTATTTAGCATTTATCAACATGCACCCTCAATTACCACCACATTCAATTTTATGGTTTAACTATATAATATAAATAAAGAACACACAATTTGGAATATTTAAAAAGCAAAATAACATTTTTAAGCATGATAGGAGCCTACATATATAACCTACATTCAAGCAATGACAATATTTTAAAACTTTGTATATATGACCTACATATCAGCTTTGTAAAAGTTGGATTTAAGTTGTTATTCATCACAGAACTTGTTCATCCATTCTTTATATATTGAGATTGATCATACAACACTAGTAGGTATTTCCCAGTTTGTTTTGGGACTAGATTTGATACATGATTGTTTCAGAGCTTCTTATTAAATTCCAAGGTTAGATTATGTGAAGTACAGTTTGTACCACACTTCTGAGCTGAGAGGATAAAATAGTAGACAATAGATGGATGGATCACTAGTAGCATGTATAAAACGTAAAGGTGCATTTGGTTCGATTGGGAGAATAGTAATAGAAATTATAATAAATATAATGAAGAATGAAAGGGAGTTCATTCTTCATTATATTTATTATAATTCCTACTACTATTCTTGCAAGATATAGTTTCCATTATTTACTATATTAAGAGCACGGAGTATTGTCCAAAAAAGGAATATAAAATATTATTCATCTATTTATAATATATTACTAAATATCCTTTTTCATTCCCTACTTTTTTTCGGTACCATCTAACCAAGCACCTTATTATGAATCATGCATTGCATGTGAATTTGCTATTAGATTGATTTTGTAGCCCAAGCCCGAAGATCCGACAGGCGATAAGTTAATTGCTTTCATGTTCAGCCTCCAATTCTGGTAAACATTAGGGTGTACAGGGACATTTTTAATTGTCAAATAAAGTAGCATTCGCAGTCAACATTCCTTTTTTTTTTAATTACATTAGGTATCTCGACTTAGCCAGACTAATCCTAAGCCCTTACGACTCCACCCTAAGAGTCTAGAGGATGTAAATTTGGAACTCCAAGATCCCTTAGGTAACGTAGCCTGTACACTTCTACGCACAAAGAGTCTTCACATACTTGATTGTTCAGCTGATGATTGATCATTGGCTCCCCCTGCTCAGCATCAGGTTCCCATCAGCTCCCAGGTTCTCTGGTAGCTTCAACTCCCACGCTGCCGCTGAAAGCGAGGCGTCCGTAATTGATCCGATCAAAGAACTGCGCCCAGGGGCTAAAGGATCATTAATAAGAACTTGACTATTTTCCCTCCTTTAGCGTGACTCGAACTCAAGACCTCCTTTTAGAGGAGAGTCTTA
Source organism: Erythroxylum fimbriatum (assembly GCA_026770325.2). Lineage (NCBI taxonomy): Eukaryota > Viridiplantae > Streptophyta > Magnoliopsida > Malpighiales > Erythroxylaceae > Erythroxylum > Erythroxylum fimbriatum. The sequence continues at coordinate 984,051 of JANZLH020000100.1, forward strand.
AGTGTGAAACCTGAACCAATTGGTCCACCCAATGTCGGAGCCATGTATAAGGGGAGGGGGGCCATGGCCCCCTCTTTCAAATTTTTTTTTTACAAAAATGTACTTATATAATTAAAAATTTTAAAATTACAAATATAAGTAGAGACTTCCTTTTTCGGCCCCCCCTTAAAGTTAAGTCTGGCTCCGTCTCGAGTCCACCCCTCGTTGTCGTCAACATTCCTTTCTTGATTAAAATGGAACTCAATGTTGTTTATCAACCTAAGACTAGAGCTTTTGATTAAGTTGTTCCCACAAGACTTCGAAACTTTTGAGCGTTGAGCTTTATCTGACATTCTAACCCAATGGCAACTGTTACTTTTTAACATCGCAAAAAGCCAACGCAACCAACCCCATCCTCATTGTAGTGAGTGACAACTTGCAAGACTTCATCTTCTGGCCTCTCAAACGCATTCTCATTGTCAGTACCCATGAGACCACAATGTCATTCTGTCTTCACCTTTACTATCATACTCACTGCAATCATCATCTTCCGAGTTGACTCAACTCAGCCTCCGTTCTCGTGTGATCCGTCGGACCCGTCAACCAGTTCTTACCTATTTTGCAAACCAACACTTCCCATCAGCCAGAGAGCTAGGGACCTTGTCTCTAGACTCACATTGGACGAGAAGATTTCGCAACTTGGAAACTCAGCCCCACCGATCCCCAGACTCGGTATTCCCGGTTACGAATGGTGGTCTGAAGCTCTGCATGGTATTGCCAATGTAGGCCGTGGCATTCATTTCTATGGTCTTATTAAGGCTGCCACTAGCTTTCCTCAGGTCATTCTCACCGCTGCTTCTTTTGATGCCTATGAATGGTATCGCATTGGTCAGGTGAGTAACTCATCGGAAGCTTTCCCCTTTAATCGCTTCACTCACTTGCGTCTGCTTTTTATCGTTAGTTTTGTTGATGATTTAGCACAATTAATAATCTACCGAATTTTTTAAGGTGATTGGTGTAGAAGCTAGAGCAATGTACAATGCAGGGCAAGCAAGTGGCATGACATTTTGGGCACCAAACATTAACATATTTCGAGACCCAAGATGGGGTAGAGGCCAAGAGACTCCGGGAGAAGATCCATTTATGACAGGGAAATATGCAGTTTCTTATGTTAGAGGGGTTCAAGGAGATTCCTTTGAAGGAGGGAAGCTTCATGGGAATCTTCAAGCTTCAGCTTGTTGCAAGCATTTTACCGCTTATGATTTGGACAACTGGAAGGGTATTAATCGCTATGTGTTCGATGCTCGCGTAAGTTCAGCCTTATCTTGATATTGTCGCTTTTTTTTAAAAGTCCGGTCCGTTTGTCGGCTGTCAGTTCATTGCTTCTCTTTTGGTATGGTTGCGTCTAGAAAAGTTATTCCAGGTTTAATCAATTACAAACACTCTACCTGCATGAATGGTCCAAGATAGTATTGTAAGTTTATCCCTTATGGATTGAAGGGGAAAAAAAGAAACAAGAAAGTATTATATCGCGACTTATGAGAAAAAGGAAAGGGGTTCTGCTGCGGACTGCAGTAGTTCTTATGCAATTAGTTGGCGGTAACTTTTTGTTATCAATGACACCACGGTTAGTTGCCTGTTTTGTTTTCTACATTAGGTGACTGCGCAAGATCTGGCAGATACTTATCAGCCACCGTTCAGGAGTTGCGTGGAACAAGGTAGAGCCAGCGGAATCATGTGTGCGTACAACAAAGTTAATGGGGTCCCAAGTTGTGCAGATTTCAATCTTCTAACAAGAACTGCTAGAGGGCAATGGTCTTTTCATGGGTATAAAAAGTGCAATAATTTGCTTTTACTTTGGTAAAATGTGCAATTATTGGTTAGGTTGATTCCATCTGTCACAATAATCAGGTACGTCGCTTCAGACTGTGATGCAGTTTCCATCATCTATGATAAACAAGGATATGCTAAATCACCAGAGGATGCTGTATCTGACGTGCTTAAAGCGGGTAGGGGACATGTGCTTTTTGTCCTTGTCTGTGTCATAAAGTGGACATGTGCTTATGTTCATGCACGGAGGCTTGGATCGAAATGAGTTTTTCCTTTACTAGTACAAGCTTTCTGTGACTCGATTGAATTTCTGGACCATATTGATAATATGGGTCCATCTATCAACTAGAGGTTGTTGTTTTTCAATAAAGTTGACAGTTATAGCAATTGGTCCATCATTTCATTATCCTGGCCGCCTAACTGGACTATTCTTCCCTGAATTTTTCCTAGGATTCTGCAGATGGTGGCAGTGTTTAATTTTATTATTGCAACGATGTAATACATTTAACTAAGCAGTTAATGGCCACTAGATGGATTTATCAATCACTTCTAAGGGAAAAACATGACTTTTAATTCTTAAATTCAATATACCCACTAGGAAGCTTTATGCCTCTCTTGGGAAAACGGTTCGATAACAGAACAAAGATATATTCGCAGGGTTGAATATTTTTCCAAATTGGGGTTACTATTTCATGCACGCCTAAGATGCATGTACAAATTCTCATGATTCTTGCACTTTGTTGAACGAATGTATGCAGGCATGGATGTCAATTGTGGATCATACTTGCAGAAACACAGCAAAGCAGCAGTTGAGCAGAAAAAACTTCCAGAATCTGAAATAGACAGAGCCCTTCACAACCTCTTCTCTTTAAGAATGAGGTTAGGACTTTTTAATGGAAATCCAACAACACTGCCTTTTGGCGACATAGGGCCAGAAAGGATCTGTTCCAAAGAGCATCAAATACTAGCTCTTGAAGTTGCTCGTAATGGCATTGTGCTTTTAAAGAATTCTGCAGGACTACTCCCGCTTATGAAGCTAAAAACCAAGTCTCTGGCTGTTATTGGTCCTAATGCCAATTCTGCACAAACACTATTGGGGAACTATGCTGGTACTCCATGCAAATCTGTGACACCCTTACAAGCATTGCAGAGCTACATTAAGGATACTAGATTTCTTGCAGGCTGTGAAACAGTACAGTGCTCCTCAGCGTCAGTTGACAGTGCAGTAGATATGGCAAAGGAGGTAGATTATGTGGTATTGATAATGGGATTGGACCAAACTCAGGAAAGGGAAGAGCTTGATCGTGTAGACTTGATGCTGCCCGGGAGGCAGCAAGAACTTATCACCAGTGTTGCAAAAGCTGCAAAGAATCCTGTTATTCTAGTGCTTCTTTGTGGGGGTCCGGTAGATGTTTCATTTGCCAAATACAACAGAAATATTGGAAGCATTATCTGGGCTGGTTATCCGGGTGAAGCTGGTGGAATTGCTCTTGCAGAAATTATCTTTGGTGACCATAATCCAGGTGAATTCATTACCATAGTTTCCATGATCTCAAGCTTCTGTTCCGTTTATTATTTTTTATAATGGTCTAGAACTGAAGAGATGGTTGTGTAGGAGGACGATTACCAATGTCTTGGTACCCCCAAGAATATGTCAAGGTACCAATGACAGGCATGGGGATGCGACCTGATTCGTCCTCCGGATATCCTGGCCGCACATACAGATTCTACAAAGGAACAATCCTTTTCGAGTTTGGTTATGGTCTGAGCTATTCAAAGTATTCATACGAGCTCAAGTCTGTTAGCCAAAACAGACTGTACTTGAATCAGTCCTCAAGACCACACAAAATTGAAAGATCAGATTCTGTGCGTTACATTCTGGTTTCTGAACTAGGAACAAACTTTTGTGAACACAGCCAGTTCTCAGCAAGAGTTGGAGTAGAGAACCATGGGGAGATGGCTGGAAAGCATCCAATCTTGCTATTCATGAGGCAGGAGAGGCATGGGAATGGTAGGCCAAGGAAACAATTGATTGGATTCCAAAGCGTGATACTAAGTGCAGGGGAAAAGGCTGAAATTGAATTCAAACTGAGTCCTTGTGAGCACTTTAGTAGAGTTAATGAAGATGGTTTGATGGTGTTGGAAGAAGGTACGCATTTCTTGATGGTAGGAGGTGACAATTATCCAGTTTCCATCCTGATATGACTTGGCAATATCCTTTCTAACGTCGTCCTGCCACATCCCTTTGCCAATTATCCTGAGGTGGCTACGCTATTTATGTATGGTGTTTCGTGAAAATATAACCTGATGTCTGATGACTGGGGAACATTTGGCAGTTGATGCAAATTGATGCATCATGCATGTAAGCTTGATAAGATAACAACATAAATGGCTGCTTGTTGATTTATGAAACTCAATGACATGCCCTCCCAAATTATGAGCTCCTATGTACTAAACCTCCGTCTCATGCTCCAAGTCGTAAGACATTGGTCATTTCCGTTTCTAGACAGATTCTACCGACACAAGTCGAAGGCATAAAATATGAAATGCAGAATATGGTTTTACAAGAAAAGGGAGTACCTTAATAATGCATCCAATCAACAATTCAAAAATGATTTAGTTGTCAGACACCACATGCACTGGATGGACATGGCAGCGACTAATTTGGAGTTATGTTTTCTAGAGAAGCAAAATGACAAGAGATTTATCAATTGAATGGGCATAGCTAACTCCTATTTAACTGGCAAGAAATGTCCCACTCAGCTTGCTTCCAAGCCTTTTATGTAAAAATCTAACTAAAACATCATATGCCAAAAGCATACGTCCAATGTTCACTACAAAGCAATCCTCTGACTCTATAGACGTTTTTCTAACTGTGACATCTGAGGTCCAGTAGAGACCAGATCAAGTAATCATATTTTTCATCAACCATTGTAGCTATAGATGCTCCCTTAAAAACAAAACTCTTCTTGTCGTTGGTGAGCTCTCCGCTAGTTTCTTCCCAACAAAGGCCAAAAAAGATGAGAGTTGCAAACCTCTGTTCCATAGCTCTTCTTCACTTTACATCTCTGCTTCTTTTGATTGAGTCAACTCGTCCACCATATGCTTGTGACTCCTCTAACCCATCAACAAGTTCCTACCCTTTTTGTCAGACATCATTACCTATAAGCCTAAGGGTCCAAGACCTCGTATCTAGACTCACCTTGGACGAGAAGGTCTCCCAACTCGTTAACTCAGCCACTGCCATTCCCAGACTTGACATTCCTGGCTACCAATGGTGGTCTGAAGCTTTGCATGGTATTGGATTCGTAGAAAACGTTAGCTATGGCATCAGCTTCAATGAAACCATACGGTCTGCTACAAGCTTCCCTCAAGTCATTCTCACTGCTGCTTCTTTTGATCCTATTCTTTGGTACCGCATTGCTCAAGTAAGTAATAACAAGGATTAATATATGTTTAAATGTTTTATGTATTGAGTGCATACAAAGTGTTGATATATGTAATTGTTGTCTGTGAATGCGATGGTGAAGGCGATTGGAAAAGAAGCCAGAGGCCTGTATAATGCAGGACAAGCTACTGGTATGACGTTCTGGGCACCGAACATTAACATATTTAGAGACCCCAGATGGGGAAGAGGACAAGAGACGCCTGGAGAAGATCCATCAATGACAGGGGAGTATGCTGTGTCGTATGTACGAGGAATCCAAGGTGATTCTTTTGAAGGAGGGAAGCTTGGCGACCATCTACAAGCTTCTGCTTGTTGCAAGCATTTCACTGCTTACGATTTGGATAATTGGAATGGAATTAGTCGCTTTACTTTCGATGCTAAAGTAAGTGGGTTACCTATTACTTGTCTCTTTGCTTTCAGCTTCTCAGAGTTGTTATGTTACAGCTAAGGTAGATATGTTTGAATTGTTTTTTTTTTTTTGTCTTCACAAAAGACCATACTGATCTCTTTCTTATCTGTCTATTTCCATTCCGCTCCTCGACCTTGAATTTATCTTAAAAAGGACACGTAGGAATTGAGTATTACTACATCAATTAAACGACTCGTACTTCTCAACTATAAGTGTCAACATTGTTCAACTTTAGTTTTATCCTACGCCCTCCTTTAAACACTCAGCTTCTCTTCAGTTTTTCCTTAATCGACATATTTGATTGTACTAATGGAATCTACCTTCGTTAACATACCAGTAAGGGAAAGAAGAATAACAGAGCACGTTGCTTTCACGAATAAATTTAGTTCTCTGTTTACATATAAGAGTATGTCCTTTTGTCTATTATATGCCAACTCCATTTTTCTTCTGTTGTTCATCAGGTGACAGCGCAGGACTTGGCAGACACATACCAGCCTCCGTTTCAGAAATGTATACAAAAAGGAAGCGCCAGCGGAATAATGTGTGCCTATAATCGCGTTAATGGAGTCCCAAACTGTGCAGACTACAATCTCTTGTCTAAGACGGCCAGAGGGCAATGGGGATTCAATGGGTACGTTTTCTCAAATGATTATAAATTTAGAAAGGAAAAAAAAAAGCTACAGGTAGAGGTAAGACATCATGTGTTTCCTTGTTAATTTATCAGGTATATTACATCAGACTGCGATGCTGTTTCCATTATTCATGACAAGCAAGGATATGCAAAGACACCTGAGGATGCAGTGGCCGACGTGCTTAAAGCAGGTGATGTATTTCCTTGTGTGCATATGGCACATAACAAGTAGCAAACTATATTTCTTGGGTGATATGTAATTGTTTGGATTTAACATATTACAGGAATGGATGTGAACTGCGGCGATTATTTAAAGAACCACACCAAATCAGCAGTAGAAAAGAAGAAGCTGCCTGAATCTGAATTAGACAGAGCCCTTCACAACCTCTTCTCTGTCAGGATGAGGTTAGGCCTATTCAACGGCGATCCAGCGAAACTGCTTTATGGAAGCATTGCTGCGGATGAAGTCTGTTCCAAAGAACATCAAGCTTTAGCCCTCGAAGCAGCTCTTGATGGCATTGTACTGCTAAAGAACTCTGACAGGCTTCTCCCTCTTACAAAATCAAAATTCTTGTCCCTCGCTGTTATAGGCCCCAACGCTGATCTTCCCAAGACCCTTGTCGGAAACTATGCAGGTCCACCCTGCAAAACAATTACTCCACTGCTAGGATTGAAGAATTATGTGAAGAACATAAAATATCATCCAGGTTGCATCACAGTTGCGTGTTCTTCGGCTTTGATCGATGAAGCAGTGACAATAGCCAAAGGAGCAGACCAGGTGGTGTTGGTTATGGGACTGGACCTAACTCAAGAGAGGGAAGACTTTGACCGTGTGAACTTGACCCTACCAGGGGAACAGCAAAAGCTTGTAAAAAGCGTTGCAAGAACTGCAAAGAAACCTGTGGTTCTGGTGCTTCTCTGTGGAGGCCCAGTTGACGTATCTTTTGCTAAAGATGATCCTAAAATAGGAAGCATTTTGTGGGCTGGATATCCAGGTGAAGCTGGAGGACTTGCACTTGCAGAAATTATATTTGGTGATCACAACCCAGGTGAACTGAATCACAATGCTTCTGTACTTCCTTAGATCCATCCTTAGCAAAGAAGAGGAATTTATACTCTTAATTATATTCTTGCGCACTTACCGTATTTGCTGCAATGCAGGAGGGAGATTACCAGTGACATGGTACCCACAAAACTTCACCAAAGTACCAATGTCAGACATGAGGATGCGGCCTGAACCAATGTCAGGCTATCCTGGTCGCACTTACAGATTCTATGAAGGGAAAAAAGTTTTTGAATTCGGTTACGGTCTAAGTTACTCCAACTACTCTTATAAGCTCTTATCTGTTACAAACAAGAAGCTTTACTTAAGATCATCACAAACTGAAACTGTAAAGAACTCAAATTCCATAGGCTACATGTCAGTTTCAGAGTTGGGTAAAGACATCTGTGAAAGGAACAAGTTCACGGTCACTGTCAATGTTGCAAATGATGGAGAGGTGGCTGGTAAGCATCCAGTTTTGCTTTTTGTAAGGCCAGCAAAATTGGGGGCTGGAAGGCCACTTAAAAAGTTAGTAGGGTTTCAGACTCTGCATCTGAAAGCCAACGAGGAAGCCGTAATTGAATATGAGATGAACCCTTGCGAACATCTTAGCAGTGCTGATGAAAGTGGTACAATGGTGGTTGAAGCAGGAACACAACTCCTGCTCGTCGGCGATGAAGAGTACCCAATCACTATCATTCTCTGATAAAAAGGTTGAACGAATGTATGAGGCTTTGAACGACATCCCCTTCTGATAGATACCTTGTTCCATCAATGGCTAATAAATTTCTTTTTCTATAGTACTTGGTTATTCGGAATACTCAAGTCACTCCTGATATTAGGTTGATTCCAAAGTCAAAAACTCAATGTCCAATTCAATATATGTGCGTACAGGTATGCAGAGTCATATCAAGGTTCAAAGATTTGTTACATCTCAACATATAAACGTCTTGGAATGGATGTGTACTCTTTTAAGTCCTCCTTAGACATTAAGAGATCAGTCTGGCTCGTTTTGACACATTATAGACTACTACCGTTTATTTCATGAAGAAAAATGAAAACTGCCGCTTTCTGGATGTAATTGAATAATGCACAAACAAATGATGCATTAGCGGAATTCACCTCTCATTGTCTTAAACATTTCAAATTAGTATTTACTACAATCCACAAAGTCAGTACGAGAGCCAGAAGAGAACTGTAGGCTATTAATACATGAGATTCCCTGGCAAGAGAGCAGTAGCTAATACTCGACGAATTTCTGTCACCTCTGAACGTGGCAACAACAAAACCAGGGTCATCCCTTACTTTCCAGGTCATTGTTGGAACAGTTACCTCACGTGTGCCATCAGAGTGAGTATGATCACAAAATTTATGCGTGTGTGCACTAAATACGATCCTACAAATCAAGGATAGTTCAATACTGATCAACTTACACTTAAAGTAAGAATATCATAGAAATTTATATATTTAAACTAAAGGCTTAGAAGTCAACCACAATGTGGATCAGGGTGCTCCTTTCATAGATAAGATCGATTAAATGACATAAGCAAGTGAATAAAGAATCCAAGTCAGGTTCTCCTTTTGTAAATAAGTAAGTTTAACTGACATAAATGAGTGAAAATTGAATCTAAATCAGGCATTACTTTATAGGTAAGATTAATTGACATAACATAGAGATTAAATGGCAAAGGAAAAAATCATACAGAAATGGTATTTGAGGCTTCTAGTGACACAAAAATTACCTTGGTTTAAGAGCTTGAAAGATGTATTCAGTAGCATTTGGTGGGATAGTTTGAGATAACTCATAAGGCCCAGTATCTGTAAACTCCCTGTAGTGAATTGGAAAGGAACTTTAGGAAGCAGATTCTAGCAATATCAGTAACAGCAGATTCAAGAGGAAAGAAGAGACCAATGAACCAACAACATTTCCCAGGAAGAATAAAGTCAATAAGCAGAAACATAGACAATCTTTTGTTCAAATTCTTTCAAGAAAGTACCACTTTCAATCCAACATATTTTCCTCAGGATCAAGCATTCTTATGCTTAAAAGAAAAACTGAAATGCACTGTAGATTCATGACAACATTTTAGAACTCTTTTAGGACCCAATATTAAAGCAGGTCACCTAGTAGGACGCTTTAAGCTCCCCATCGACAAGGAGACAAAACTACCAACCATGATTATATGGTAACCAGAAGCCATAAACAGTGTAGTGAAATTAATAATATGCATATTATCCATGAAAATCAATAAGGATTAAGGTACAACTGCAAGAAGCAAACTACACCTTTTATCTTGTGCTTGAGAACCATGTTCAAAGAGGTTCTTAGGAGCTTTCTTAGAAATGATTTCTTGACAAGTACTGCTGGTGAAGTGGTGCAAGGGTAGGTGAAGTAGGAGAACAGGACCAGAACCAGATGAAAGCTCACCACCTCTCCATTGAAAATTTTCAGACATATCCTCAAATTTTCCAAAACCATCTTTAAGTTCACCAAAGTCATCAATTGATTCCAATGCACGTTCGACATCCATTCTTAGATCTGTGCTTTCTGTCTCTATCACCCTTTCAACACTAAAACGCAACTTATTGATGCCACAAAGCAAAGCAACAGAATTGAGAGAGACAAAGCTAACATTACTAATCTCAAAGGCACCACACCCAGCCGAATCCAATCCTGGAAAATTCCTAGCCAGCCAATGAACAGATTTCACATCAAGTTCATTGCATTGTCCAACATCCCTGTCACCAAGAACCACATGCAAAGGAAGCTCGAGAAATGGACCCAACATTCTATGGAACTGATGAAGCACGGAAACCCATTTGGTTTTGGACAACTTTGATCCTTTGGCTGAAAAGTCTCCCAGAACTAGCAGCATATCAGGCTTCAAAGTGTAAAATGATTTCTGCCTCATTCAGCACCAGCTTACAGATCGTCAGTGAAAGGAGAATAACAAGGGACATCATTCAGAACAGTAGGTTCTGAAGGAAATAAACCTACACCTGACCTCAGCCCCCTACCCCGCTCCCAAAAGAGAGAAAAAAACGCAGACACACACACAAAAGAATTGAGTAGAGAGCTTCAGTACGGCTTCTCATTTATATATCACCATGCAACTCAAATCTTATAGGGTCTTACAAACTACCAGTACTGCGTAATGGGTCATCATTTGTGAAAGTTATCCGACTCCATCTCCTCCTAAATTTAAGCTTTATTCAATCTTTTTTTTTTTTTTGACAGTAGCTTTCTTCAATATTGTTTTAAAAAAACCCAAACTTATCGAGTTTAACAATACAGGCACGTAGCTACCATCCAACCAAAAAATTGAACGCACTAATGAAACAACTAAACTTACCTTGAAGAACTTGGACATGTAATAGTCTCTAAAATAGAAATTAAAAAATCCGGTTTCCGGCCCCAAAAGCAGCAAATCAGCGACCATCATCACTTTCAAGTCCTGTGATTCATGGGCACTTCCTGCATCGTAGTGGTCGGGTGCACCCAAGCTGCTGGGTACTATGCTGCAAGAAGGAAAAGAAACCCATTCCTCGAACACGACGAAAAGTACGAAAATGGCGAGAGGCAAAAGCGGCTTCCACGTCGGTAGGACCATTGTATAGCGTCATTGATGCATTATTGTTGTCACTGTGAACTACTGTCGTTCATCGCTGTGTTTGTGTCGGTCTCGATCCTTTCGAGTCCGACCACGAACCCAACAGGCTGACTTTCAGTTTCCGGTACTGTCGGTCGGCATCGAGGTTTGGGTTCGTACTTAGGAATGGCAATGGGGCGGGTTTGGGGCGGATTATGCGATCCCCGCCTCCATCCCCATTTATAATTTCGTTCCCTATCTCCGCCCCATCTTCATCGAGTTTTTTTTTTCAACCTCTATCCCCATCCCCATCGGGGAATAACATCCTCATACCCGACCCATTTCCCCATTGAAGATGTTATTAGCTTAAAACATATTATTTTTTATATAACATATTTATATTGCTACGCTTGAAATGAAGAAAGAACTGCAATTTTTAAAAAATATTATAATGTATAACA
>JANZLH020000100.1:999009-1010227 GCA_026770325.2 Erythroxylum fimbriatum
GTGAGTTAATAAAATTTCAACTCAGAGTTTTTTTTGCTAATTTTTATATGTCATGGTTTTTTTAGCAACTTTTGAATAACACAGGGTTATTAAGGCAATAAATTTTTTTATATTATGAAATCTTTCTATTTTCATTTTATAAAAAATCATAATCATTTTTAAATATATAAAATATATTTCAGTTATAACTATTTAATAGCCTAAATTCTTTTAATTCGAGAACATTTAACAATTAAATGTCTTTAAGATTTGGACTTGAAGGGTAGTGTTTAAAGTTTTTTAGGAAATCTCTTCCGATCACTTAAACTATAACTCGCAAGAATTGTTTAATTTTCAACTTTTCTCTGAATTGTCAACAAATAGCAGTTCATGGTAATACTTATATTTAAGGTTTAACTTTCATACCTCTTTTTAATTTCAAATCTCTAAAGTAATATTTGAACCAATTTAGAGTATCATTTTAAATAAAACGACAACTTCCTTAAATCAAAGAGTTGGATTGGGAGCTGGACTACAGTCGATCAGAAGCCTGCTCTTCTAGTTGTGAACAAGTGCATACTTTGCCCCTTAGCCGTTCGACACCTCAAAACTAGTTTACGACTCAGTTCTAATGGCATTTTTCGTTAATATATGGTTCAACCCTATGGACAGTTGTCATATTATAATAGGCGTGAGCATGCATTCCAATAGAGGCGCACGTGGAGCAACTCACGTCCTTTAATGAAATTTCAAATTTACCCCTAGTTTAATCGCAATTTACGAGAAACGACATGGTTTCCGTATTTAATACGTGTCGTACTAAATCCGAAAAGCACGAGGCCGATTGAGTCCTAGAAAACTAACGAGTCCACGTGGCAAGTAATCTGGGGTCCACTAAACAAATCAAAATTAACGACCGTCGATCTACTTAATCACAATATTTTCCGTCTAAGCTTGACACAAGCAATCCGAATCCTCCCAATTAATTAATCATAACCATTAGAAATCTGAGAGTCACCCCTCGTGCTTGATCTGATTGCGCAATGCCCATAATCGTAAATCTACAAAATCCCGGGTCACAAGCGGTAAATATAGAGAAAACAAAGGGCGTTAGAAGAATAAATAAAATAAAAAGGGAAAAGATACAAACGGGGAAAGGTTTTAATGGTGGACGGCGTCAAGTAACGGGCGGTAAGTGAGGGTCGCTCTTTATTTCCTATATAAACTCATGCCCTCACCTCCCTTTCCCTTCATAATTTGCATTCGCTTCTCTCGCTCTCTACATATCTGTCGCGAGTCTCTCTCTCTCTCCATATATATATACATATAGGTTTATGTATATATTTAAGTGCATAACTTTCTCTCTCTTGGTAATCTCGATAGCTACAACTACATAGATTCAACAAAGCAGATTCAAAAAGGGTACAAAAATTTCTCTCTCCAACTGCAGTTAATTCCTTTTTCGAATTCGATTTAAAAATAATAGTTATTAATTTCTACGGGTAATGGAACCTTAAACTTATTCCCTATGAGATTATGCAACGGACTTTATCTGTTAATGTTTGCTGTTTGTGGAATTGCCGATTTTATTGTTTTCTGACTTTATGGTGGAGCTCAATAGGTGTTGGATTAGGGATCAGTGGAATTTGTTTCGATTTTGGTTGATTTGGTGTTTTCGTTTAGTCAAACCTAGTGAGTGTGGATTTATGGGAGAAAAGGGTATTCTTTGTGAAGTGTTGATTTCCATGTAGGTGATAGGGTTGTTGAGTTTGCGATCTGTTGGTTGGGCAATGCGTTTTGGTTTGGACGTGGTCCTGTGGGCCTGTGAAGTTATTTATTTGTCTATTTTCCTTTGTGATAAATCTTCCCATGTTAGGTTGTGATTGCTTATGGATTTACAGTAGCACGTGTTGTAACCTGCATTTTGTTTCGAATTGGGCTCTCTAGATGCTATGTTGAGTTTGTGAATATTTTAGATGCTTTTTGCATATAGTGTGTGGGTTAAATCTATAATGGAAGCGAGTGCATTTTTGGTGACCTCAAGGTGATTGGGTTTTGAGAAGCTTCTTGGTGTTCTAATTGCCAAAGATTTATATCAGCTGCATGCTCATCTCAGTGTTTGTCTTCCTTTATCCTGTAACTACTATTTGTTATCTTCTGTTATGTTGCCTCGACACTGGTGTTTGCTGTCTTATCCTTATTAATGTAGTGGATTTGATTTGCAGATCTAGAATGCATGTAGGGCTTCTTTGACCTCCAAAGAAAAAGACTATTTTATGCCTTTAAGGTTGACGATATTTTCTGGAAAGAAACTGCAAATACAACTTTTTGCACAGCACAAAATAGGTACTTTAGTTTGTATATGCATCAACATATGCCATGGGTTCCCGAGGAAGGCCTATATTTGATCTTAATGAGCCCCCTGCTGAGGATGATGAGGAGACCGGTCCTGTTGTCAGTTTGCTGCCACAGAAGGTGCTCCCTTCCTCCAATGCCCATACTTCTGAATTATTTGCGACATCAGTGGCTTCTCAAGGTATTAAATATTATAACACCTTTTCCCATGCATCATCTATGTCGGGTTTCCAACCTTTTGTTCGTCCAAGAGTTGCTCCAATTCCTGAAGTGAGTAATGAATCGAGCAAAACACACGGTCAGAATGCCAAGGTTGCATCTCCTGCAAAGACATTTAATGGGTATGACATGCAAACAGAACCTTCTCATGTTTCAGGTTTGGTGAATAATGAAGCTGTTGAAAAAGAAGAAGGGGAGTGGTCTGATGCAGATGGCTCTGCAGGTGATACCATGCATGAGCAGGGAAACGCTTCGGTACAGCAGGGTACTTCTGAAAAGATGGAATGTGATGCTTCTGCTTTGGCTACTGGGACCACATCGGGATGTGCCAAGGCTAAGAACAATTCTAGGGATCCTTCACTGTGTTTGGGCCAAGGATTGAACAATAGGCAAACTGACAATAATCGTAATATAGATGGCAATACTAGTGATGATGCACCTATGAGTGGTCTAGAGGACACTGCTATTACTTTAAAACAGAGAGAAATTAAGGGCATTGAAGCAAGTCATGCACTTAAGTCTTCTAATAGTTTGGGGAAGAGGAAGATAGATCAACATAAAGAAGCTATGTTAGGAAAGAAACGTAATAGGCAGACCATGTTAATAAATATAGATGAAGTCAAGCAAACTGGCTCCATCAGAACTTCAACACCAAGACGACAGCCAGCCAGCACTCGGACTGTGAGAGAAGTTCGCACTCCTGTCCCTCCTCCTGACCGTGCTGTAGAAAAACATGTTAAGGATCAGAAAATAGTTGAACCATCATTTAATGAAGGGGGTATCCTTGCAGATACTTGTCAACCCAAGTCTGAATGTAATGGTGATATACAACACTCTGGGGTCTCCAAATCAAAGAGGGTAAATGGTGAAACTGATTTTTATGCAGAGGCTAACTTGCCACCCATTCCAAGACAAGGTTCATGGAAGCAACCTAATGATATGAGGCAGTCAAAAAATGTACAATTTCCTAATCGGAAGCCAGCAATTGTTAGCCAAACCTCTGTAGATTTGAAGTTGGGAAATAAGAAACAACCACTTCCCAAGAAGCCTGCCACAGTTAGTACATCATATCAAGACACTTCAGTGGAACGACTTATAAGGGAGGTGACTAATGAGAAGTTTTGGCATCAGCCAGGTATTGAATGCTCCGGTCCACATTTGTAATCTATCATTGAATCCTCTTTTTCTCCAAGTGACCTTTAACTTCTTATCATTGCTTGTTTTTGTTATTTGTCAAGGTGTTAGTCATCTTATTATCCTTATCTATGTGAGCTGTCTTTAGTCTCATGCTCTTTCTTTTACCCTGTCCTAGAAGCCGGTGACATGTTCTATGCATAGAATGGAACATAAGACCGTCACTGCATTCTTCTGTAAAATCTTTGGGGAAGTGTTTGGAGGTACAAACAAGTAGAGGATAAAAAGTGATGTGTCTTGCAGTGTTTGGCATGCTATCGACGCTTGAAGATCTAGTTTTATCAGCAAACTTAGGTTTTTTAAATTCCTAATGTCAAATTAAGTCAACGTGCATTTATTTCATTTGCCATTCCTCATTCTCGGTCGCTATTGGAAGTGTGGCTCAGTTAGGATTATTTTTTGGTGCTTGCCATTTTATGAGTAAAAGATGATGTTTGTATTGGTCAGGGCATCAGGCCTATGCATAGCAGAGGAGATCCCCACAACAGGCTGCACTCTACTGTCCGAAGAGCCTCATTCCCACAGCTACATGTGGTGGGGGACGGCCAACCGTCCAGAGAGCCTCTAGGATGGAAGATTAATTGAATTACACGCACATACACAAAAAAGACCATTAGTTTCTAAGTGATTACTGTTTAAAATTCACTGCATCTATCTTTATATCCATTTATTTTCTCATTTGATTGACTTCAGTTGCAACATATGTTCTATGCTGTACATGTGATCCTATGGGCCTCTATTTGGTTGCGTTCGAGTAAGTTCATAAGAGGTTGCTTGTCAGTTTATTTGAATTTAAATTGTGCCAATGACATTCATATTATGTCAAAATAGAAAGTTACATTGCTGTTAGTTCTTTCTTCTGTGCCTCTTTGGTCCTAATATTTTGTGACTATGATTTGTTAATGTCTTGTGCAGTAGAAGACTCTGAACTCCAATGTGTTCCTGGTCGATTTGAATCAGTGGACGAGTATGTTAGAGTATTTGAGCCCTTGCTTTTTGAGGAATGTCGTGCACAGCTGTATGGCACGTGGGAGGAGTTAGCTGAAACAAATACACATGTAATGGTTCGTATAAAGAGTGTAGAGAGGCGTGAAAGAGGTATGCTACAACCTATCAGTTGTAAGATTTTGCAACTCCATGTGCAACTCTGTTGATCTGTTGACAGAGGAATATTTTAATATCTTGTATAGGATGGTATGATGTAATAGTCCTTCCTGCAAGCGAGTGGAAATGGACATTTAAGGAGGGTGATGTTGCAGTTCTTTCAACCCCAAGACCTGGAATAGGTACTTTGTAGAAGTTGCATGTGATATTCTCATGTTTCTATGACCTTAAATGCTGTTTCTTCTTTTTTTGTGATTAATATTTATTTTTTGGTCAAGCAGTTAGATCCAAGAGGAGCATTGCTTCAGCGAATGAAGTTGATGAGGAGCCTGAGATTTGTGGCCGTGTGGCAGGTACTGTTAGACGACATAATCCTGTAGATACTCGCGATCCTCCTGGTGCAATCCTTCATTTTTATGTTGGAGACTCATATGACTCTTACAGGTTAATTTGCAAATTTTAATTCTTTAGTTTTGTTCTTTGCTTTAAACTATGATGTACCACTAAGTTAACATACCTGACGGTAATTTTGTTTAAACTTCTCTTATCTTGTTTCTTTTCATCAGCAAGGTTGACGATGATCATATTTTAAGAAAACTCCAGCCTAGAGGTATCTGGTACCTGACTGTGCTTGGTTCTCTTGCAACAACTCAGCGGGAGTATGTTGCTCTGCATGCATTTTTCCGCCTTAATTTGCAGGTGAGGAACTTACGTGTCTTTAATAAATAAAGAGTGCCATGTTGATAAAATTCATTTTTATGACAAGAAGTTTTTTTTTTGGGGGGTACTTTCAGATGCAAACTGCAATCCTGAAGCCTGGTCCGGAGCACTTCCCAAAGTATGAGCAACAAACCCCAGCCATGCCTGAATGCTTCACACAGAATTTTGTTGACCATTTGCATAGGACCTTCAATGGGCCCCAGCTGGCTGCAATCCAATGGGCAGCAATGCATACAGCTGCTGGAACTAGTAGTGGGATAACAAAGAGACAAGATCCTTGGCCTTTCACCCTTGTTCAAGGTCCTCCAGGAACAGGTAAAACGCACACTGTTTGGGGAATGCTAAATGTCATACACTTGGTTCAATATCAGCATTACTATACTTCTTTGCTTAAGAAACTAGCACCTCAGAGCTATAAGCAATCAAATGAGAGTAATGCCGACAACATCACTATGGGATCAATTGATGAAGTCCTCCATAACATGGACCAGAACCTGTTCCGCTCTCTTTCAAAACTCTGTCCAAAACCCAGAATGCTAGTTTGTGCACCATCTAATGCTGCAACAGATGAGCTTCTTGCTCGTGTTCTTGACCGTGGATTTATTGATGGCGAAATGAAAGTTTATAGACCTGATGTTGCCAGAGTTGGGGTTGATTCACAGTCACGTGCTGCCCAGGCAGTTTCTGTTGAGCGGAGAACTGAACTTCTTTTAATGAAGAGCCGTGACGAAATTACAAAATGGATGCAAGACTTGAGAGGCCAGGAGGCTTATTTTTCTGCTCAGATAGCTGACCTTCAAAACAAGCTTAATTTTGCAGCTGTTGATGGTCGTTCTCAAGGCTCTGTTGGTGTTGATCCTGATGTTCTTATGGCTCGGGACCAAAACCGGGATGCATTGCTTCAGAACCTTGCTGCAGCTGTTGAAAGCAGGGATAAAGTTCTAGTTGAGATTTCTCGCCTTCTTATTCTTGAAGCTAGGTTTCGTTCTGGTAGCAACTTCAATATGGAAGAAGCTCGTGCTAGTCTTGAGGCAAGTTTTGCCAATGAAGCAGAGATTGTTTTTACTACTGTCTCAAGCAGTGGACGCAAATTGTTCTCTCGGCTTACACATGGGTTTGACATGGTGGTTATTGATGAGGCAGCCCAAGCTAGTGAAGTAGCTGTTCTTCCTCCCCTTGCTCTTGGTGCTGCGAGATGTGTTCTTGTTGGGGATCCTCAGCAGCTTCCTGCAACAGTTATTAGTAAAGCTGCAGGGACTTTGTTATATAGTAGAAGTCTTTTTGAAAGGTTTCAGCAAGCAGGATGCCCAACAATGCTATTATCTGTGCAGTACAGAATGCATCCTCAAATCCGGGATTTCCCTTCTCGTTACTTTTACCAAGGACGCCTTACTGACAGCGAAAGTGTTGCTAAACTGCCAGATGAAATATACTACAAGGATCCATTGCTTAGACCTTATGTATTCTATGATATTACTCATGGGAGAGAGTCCCAGAGGGGTGGCTCTGTATCATATCAAAACATCCATGAAGCACAATTTTGTTTTCAGTTGTATGAACATCTTCAGAAGACTGTGAAATCTTCGGGAATGGGGAGAGTAACAGTTGGCATAATCACACCATACAAACTGCAATTGAAATGCCTTCAACAGGAGTTTTCAGCCGTTTTAAAGTCAGAAGAAGGAAAAGATATTTATATTAATACTGTAGATGCTTTCCAAGGGCAGGAACGTGATGTCATTATCATGTCTTGTGTACGTGCCTCAAATCATGGTGTTGGCTTTGTTGCTGATATTCGGCGTATGAATGTTGCTCTTACTCGGGCAAGAAGGGCCTTATGGGTACAGTTTATACCTTTTTATAGTTCTTTTGTTATGATATTGTGCTATCATGTTTACCCAGCTACTGCAGGTTTGACATTATCAAACTTAAACTTTACAGGTTATGGGGAATGCCAACTCTCTGGTGCAATCTGATGACTGGGCTGCATTGGTTGATGATGCTAAAGCAAGGAATTGTTACATGGACATGGAGACTCTACCAAAAGATTTTTTTGTTTCAAAGGGAATCCAGGGAAAAGGTTCATCCGGTACAAGGGGCTTGAGATCTGGCATACCAAGGCATAGGTCCTATGATATGCATATGGAACCGAGATCAGCAACTCCAACAGAAGATGATGAGAATTCAGGCCCTTCGTTGATTTTTAGAAATGGTAACCATAGAAATTTTAGGCCTCCGATGGATAATCTATTAGATGATTATGATCGATCTGGGGATAGGGCAAGGGATGGCTGGCAATTTGGCACGCAGAGAAAGCAGAGCTCTTCAGGGCTTACGGGGAAGAGAGATGCCTGATTGTTTTGTGGTTGTTTGCAATGTCTTTTGGACTTAGGGTGGCCTTGGCAATGTTACTTGATCCCCAAAGGGGTGACCAAGAATTCTTGCGAGAAAGTGTTCAGAGGCTTGGCTCCTATGCTGCTTCTGAATGCAAGCTGGATCTAGGGCCCAATAGAGAGTTTTGAAAGGAATGGGTGAACCATACTGGTGTCAGACTGGAGCAGAAAAACAATTGCTTTTGCAATAGGTTGATCCGAGTAGTAGCAGCTGATTCCTCTGAGTTCGTGCTAGGAGCTGGGTTCCTGTGCGTAGGTTATTTAATGTCGTGCCATCAGTCTGCCCGCAGACAGTACCATCAGTGGTAAGAAATATCTTTTATGCCACTTCTTGTCTTTATTAGAGCTTTTGGTGTTGATTGTTTCATGCACAATTGAAATATAATACAGGGTTTTGCTGTTGGCATAAGCTCGATAGTCTACAATGCATGGGATGTCACTTTTAAGCTGCAGTGACAAAAACTGGATTGATGCGAAGGTAGAGAGGACATCACTGTTTGCATGGGGCTTGGGAGGGGGAGAAGAGAAAACAGCTGCCGAATCATAAGCCTTAAATTACCCCAATGGCCGACGTGAAAGTTGTATGAGCTAAGCCTCTTTTTAAGTTAAATTTTTTGGCTGTGCATATGACTCAGGATAAGTGTGTACTTATGACCTGGTTGGACGCCCCTTGTTATGTGCGATCACCTGGGGTGCAACTGCAAGAGAGCTGGTTACCTTCTTGGACATCTCCTGTTACGGAGTCTGCATGCATCCTTGCGACCTAAGTGAGTTGACATTTGCAGGAAATTGGCTGCTCACTTTCAACGGAAGATGGTACATGACGATCTTTTTGCAGGCATCGATATTAAAGTCTATCATGCGCCCGAGCTAAGTAGATAATAGTTGTTCACTAAAGCATGTGGCCTGAACGTGATTGAGAAATGTTTCAAGATTGGAGTTTTGATAGTAGTAGCGCAATAACTCGAAACTTCCGCCTGGGATGCCATTATTTACAGTTAACACCATGTGAAGATGGTTGATTTGTCCAATTTAACGAATCAGAATGTTTCCATATAAAGTTGACAAGGGTTTTGATAATGTTTGGATTTAGGGAAAACTTCAGGCGGTCTCACGTCTGAGCTCAGGAACTGGCGAATTCGATGGCGAGCAATGTATGAAAAAGGAAGATTGACCATACAGCGATTCAAGAATACTCTCGCTGTACATGGCAACTAATAGAAGTTAGATCCTAGAGTGATGCAACTATATACATGGAGCGGGTATAAATTTGTATCTTATATCAGCTGCTAATATCTTAATCGCGAATGGCGAAGATGTTAGCAATTCTTGTTGCTGCAGAACATGGTGAGTCCATTGACGTACGCTCCAGTATGTATGGACGTATGAAACTCTGAATTGGTGAAGTCTCGTTACTGCCAGACCATAAGATTGTGTAAATGATATGATGTTATTATTCTTGTTTTTCCAGCGGGTTGAGTAATAAAAACCATATGTTTAAGGCAATGCTCTTGCAAATCGAAACAAGAAAAAGAGAATTCGACCAAGAGGATAGTTAATTCATCTCTTTTCTTTCTTTAGGCTTTCATGTGGCATATCTTGCACCATTGTCAACAAGACCATTATGATAAATGTGTTTCTGCGATACCAACTCATAGACCCTATGTTTTCGTAACTTTATTTCCGTTTCTAAATTCAGTAAAATTTATTTTATTTTTTACAGTCAATAAATTTTCATTTTTATAATCTACAAAAATTTTGATTTTTGGTTTTTGGTCATAATCTATTTTATCATTAATTAAATATATATTAGTTATTAGACATTAGTTACCAATAACAATTATAACTAAATTACTTAATTTAATCTAATTTTTATAATTAGTTTAAGTTTAAAAAATTTGTTTTGGAAAATAAAAACATTTAAAATTTAAGTAAATAATATTTATTTAAATATTACTTTATGAATAAATTTTACTTATTTAATTGTTTATATTAACAAAATACAATAAAAATTATTTATTTAATAAATTTGTATTAAATCAATTATTAACACTAATAACAATAGATTTTTTTGTTTCAAAAAATAGTTATTGTTTTAGATGTTTTATATTATAAATTTTAAATTTTAAATATATTTCTATATCAATAAAATAGAATTAGAATAATATTTAATATAATTACTAATTTCAAACTGAATTGGAAAGCCATATTTTAATTAAAACGTTTTCGAGATGCCATTGCCTCCACGTACACAGAGACCGATAAAACAAAGCCCCCTGCTGACCTATAGCATCCACTGTTGACGCTTCCACGTTTGAAAAAACCTCAATCCTGCGTTTGTTCTCTCTCTGGCATAAACAAGATCAACTTCTGCTTGGACGGGTGCATGCCGCTTTGACTGTTAACGTGTTCTCTAATGTTGCTCGGCACATGACTTGTACGCCCACTTGGAAAGCTCTCCGTGATAATTTTTCGACAAATCTGTGGCTGTCCTTAATTATCATTCTTCTCTTAAGTGTTTTAATCGTTCAAACAAAAATTATCACCCTCCAGATACTGATCGTTGTGCTACTTATGCGGCTGCCTAAACCAATAATCCCAACCAAGAATGGCATCTTGATACTGGTTCCATATACCATATAACCAACAATCATGCTAATCTACATTTTCTTATATAAGTCCAGATCAAGTTCGTGTCGGAAACAGAGGTTTGCAGATTTCTCATCCTGGAACTTCCTTTTTGAAAAATGATTTTGGGCTGGCTCTTTACTTTGAAAATGTGCTTTTCGTTTCACAAAGAATCTTTTAAGTGTTTTGAGTTTATGTGATGATAATCAAGTTTCCGTTAAATTTGACCCATCTTCTTATATTGTGAAGGATCTCAAAACAAGATCAGGGCTCTATCACATTGGCATTGCATCTCATTCTAGGGTGTCATCTCCACAAGCTTTTGTTATCCGAGTTTTGTTTGATCTATGAAATTAGCGTCTTGGTCATGTAACACGTAGCACAGGCCCTATTACGGTCCCAGGATCAAACATGAAAGGTTAAAAATGCATGAATTGTGGAATACCTGATTTCGGATCCATCCCGACTTCCGTATCAGTTTTCGACATGCAAACGAACTCCGATTACCCCAGGCCTGTTGGGAAAGTTGCTCACCGTTGTCCGGTTTAAGCCTTTCTACAGTTTGTTCAGTCACGAGCTCTCTTAACGGGTCAGAGGACTTTATGCTCGTGAATCACTGAATAACT
>JANZLH020000100.1:1063036-1083249 GCA_026770325.2 Erythroxylum fimbriatum
TTGTATATATTATTAATTAGCCAAGAGGAAAGAAAACAACAGTTAAAGATGCAAGTCGGCGAAAAAAATCTGTTTTGGAAGAAATGAAAACCTGTTGTCAAATATTAGAGAAACGTCTTTTTCTGGTTTTCTTAATATGGTTGTGGTTTTTTTATTTTTTAAAACATGGCAACACAACAATAAGAACCAAACATGTTTTAACTTAAAGTTTTATTTTTAATAAAAACCACAACTAAAAACAGAAAAAAAAATGAAAACAAACACCCCCTAACTAAACTTAAATTATTGCTGAACCCTAACTCAATCGCTCTTCCTCTAATATTTTTCATGACCTTTTGCTCACTCTCTTTGTAATTTTCTCAACTCCTCAGCCTCACTCACATCTACTCCAAACTCCAATCACTACATTATTTATCTCCTCCTTCGTCGCAGTCGCAAACTTGTTGCTTGTCCTACTTGCAACCAGTCTGCCGTTAACATCTATAGTCCACACAATTTGTTGCCTAGCCCCACATACAACTCTCTATTATGTCGTCCTCGATCCTCCACCTTTTCCCTCTATACGCAATTCGTGCAACTTGTTATCTTCCTCTTATATCATCCTCCGTCGTGACTCTATATTGTCGTCCTCCGCCATCCCAGTTGCCTCAAGGTTTCCAAATGCCAATCGTGTGTTATGTTGTATTTGTTGTCTATTATTTGTCTTGAATATGTTGATTGTTGAACGAAATCAAATAAAATGAAATTTTTTGTTGTGTCTCACGTATGTGCTTCAAGGATTTGAGAAATATGGAATGAATTATTGTTGTTTTGAATATGAAATTTTGAATGAAATATTGTGTTGTCTCATTTAAAAAATATTGTATTGTCTTTTGTAGTTTTGTCTATATTGATTAAAATTAATGAATGAAATATTGTCCTAATAGAGAATGAAAGTGAAGAATTAGTGAATGAAAGATTAAAATTAGTTCCAAAATCATAGTAAAAAAATAGTGAATGAAAGATTAAAATTATTTTATGCACAAATTAGGTTATATATTGTCACAAAATAGTTATCATAAAATGGTTTATAAATTGAATTGTGTAATCATATAAAATGGATTAATTTATAATTGAATTATGTGATTACAAAAAATGAGTTATAGTTATGAGTTTATGGTTGAATTATGTGATCATGCAAAATGAGTTACATTTGTGTTTATGGTTGAATTATGTAATTATACAAAATGATATGACTTTATGGTTTAATTATGCAGTCATACAAAATGAGTAATAGTTATGAATTTATGGTTAAATTATGTAATCATATAAAATAAGTTATAATTGTGAGTTGATGATTGAAATATGTAATTATAAAAAATGAGTTATAGTTGTGAGTTTGTGTTTTAATTATATAATCACACAAAACGAGTTACAGTTGTGAATTTATAATTGAATTATACAATCACACAAAATAAGTTATATTTGTGAGTTTATGTTTAAGTTATGTAATCATACAAAATGAGTTATAGTTGTGAATTTAGGATTGAATTTTGTAATCATACAAAATGATTTATGGTTAAATTATGTAATCATACAAATGAGTTATAGTTATAAATTTATGGTTGAATTGTGTAATCATAAGAAATAATTTATAGTTGTGAGTTTATGATTGAATAAGAAATAAGTTAAAGTTTTTGAGTTTATGATTGAATTATATAATCATAAAAATGAGTTATAATTACGTGTTTATGTTTGGAATATGTAATCATATAAGATGGGTTATAGTTGTGAATTTATGATTGAATTATGTAATCATATAAATTGAGTTATATTTATGACTTTATAGTTGAATTGTACTTACACAAATGGGTTATATCGTGAGTTTGTGTAATAAAACAAAATAAGAATTTTTTGAATAGAATGTGCTTAAGTATCAAACTTTCTTAAGGAATTATTTATATAAGTTGATGAAGTTCACTTGTATGTCTATATCATATGATTGTTAAAAAACTATTATTGCTCTATTTCTTCATGTTATTTTACACGACTTTGTTTTGATACGATGCTATTAACTTAATTTTGATGTGTTTCTTCATTTATTTTTATAAATAAATAGATGGAAGTTTAAATATTCTTGATAATTCAACTGCTTTAGAAAAATTTGAATATCCAGCTTAGGCTCATACTAGATAAGTTCCTGGAATAAAGATCTATATCATTTGTTTATATTATAACAAACATCTAAAAATTGAAGGAATAATAAGATTAAAGAAGCATTTAGCTAGGATAACTCTTGTAAGAAAGTAAACACTAACATGAAATGGTAAATAAAAACTTTGCTCGAAGAGTATCAGCATGAGAAAATAAAAAGTAAAGACTAAATTATAAAATTGATAATAGAAGTTCTTTTGTCACTTGTCAAGATGATAGTAGGGTGTTAAAGGTAATGTTCCTTCCCAACAAGAAGGGAATATTGCACCTAATATGAGAAAAATAAGAAGCCAGGTGTCTAATTTATCTACACCATGAATAACCGCCAAATGATCCATTGTTTACAAAACTATGTTGTAAATCTTAATTTTCCAAATTCCAACATATGTTGTTGTGTATTAGTAGCAAATCGAGCCCAAATTAGATTACTATCATTCAGATCCTGAAAAAATTGCCATGGATAGAACTTGAAAAGTTAATGCCAACAGAATGGATCACTAACTACTAGAAGATGTTCCATGCTCATAGGCATTCTTTCTACAGAACTACTCTTCCAATTCTCAAGACACTAGGAGACAAATCTATTAAATTCATCTACACCAAACCTAATGAAGATCAACCTGGATGTACACAAGTTGTCTGTCAGGTTTAACATAATGGATTGGAGGTCTATCTTTGTCTTCTTTGTGTGATAACACTAGTTGAAGCATTAAAATGGATCCAGATGTACTTGAGGATCAAGGCTGGTCGGACACCAAACCATCACCCTAATTCATTATAGAATCATTATTCATTCCTTTTCAGCTTATTCCATAATATAACAGTTATAATCTATTCAGGTGGAAGAGATTCTTGTCATTCCCTACTTTAATTAATCGAGGTCAGCTTCCAGCTTTCAAGTAGTTGCCGCGGTTGACAAGATGGCAGCCAAAATATTGCTTTACCATCCATCCAATTTGGACAAGGATCCCTTCACTTCTCAACGCCGACAAATTATGCACATAAAAAGTCATATACAATGGCTCAATTCTAGAAACATTAAGTGCCTATTGGGTACCAATTCATCCATTTGACCAGTTTGAAAGCAAAGAGTTCAACTATAACTTAAAAGTCAACTAAACAGAGTTCGAAGAACAAACTTAAAGGGTAGTTAGACAGTCAAAGATTATGGCTCTCATTGTTAAAATACCAACCCAAATAGTTAAGGGTATCTCATGTTTATATTCTTTTCTTTTTTTTGACAGGGTACTAGAACTCGAGTTCAAGGTTGAGAGAGTGAGATAAATACCATTTAGTTTGATACTCTAAAGGAAGACATACAACAGAAAAAAGGAATGATACAAAATATTATAGATAACGTATAAATTGCTCGGTATAATTTTAAATCCCATACATGGAGAGATAAACATAACCATAAAGCCTGATAATGGAATTCAAGGTCCTATCACCTCTAACATAAATGGAGCATGTGCTTGCATTATAATATTCGTTTACGAGACAGGGGAAAAAAAAAGCCGATGGGGAGCTGAAAATTATGGATTTCCTAATCAGCCAACTAAGATTGACGCGGAATCCTCAACCCCTCAGAATGGTGAGAGTTTCTAGATCTTGACTTCCTCCATTTTAGTTCACCAAGCACTTTATATATTTGGCAACTTCTCATCCACTCTCACGTTAAGGCGGGCCTAAGGAAAGTTCGAGCCAAAGAGAAAAGATAGGAATGGCGACAACACCGAAAAGGGAGCTACTAGCTTTATGTGTCTTAGTTTTGATGTCCGGATTCACTCATGCAAGAGTCAATCCCAACTTTAAAATCAAAGCAGTTAATCTTGGTGGTTGGCTTGTTGCAGAAGGGTGGATTAAACCTTCTCTTTTTAATGGCATCCCCAACAAAGATTTCTTGGTTAGTATATGGTTGTGCATTGGAGTCGTTACTTCTCTTTTATGTCAACGTTCTTTTGGATGCGTTAGTTTTTCTTCTAAATACAAATGTCGATCTTTTCTAGGACGGAACTGGACTTCAGTTGAAATCAGTTAAAGTTGGGAAATATCTTGCAGCTGAGGCTGGTGGTGGAACTATAATAGTAGCCAATCGGTCGTCAGCCTCTGGCTGGGAGACATTTAAAGTAATTGCCTTTTTCTGGTTCTTCTTACTTCCATTGAATACTAGTGAAGAAGCTTTCTTAATGTAGAAGTTAAATATGTGTTGTCTATGAAGTTATGGAGGATCAATCAGAGCATCTTCAACTTAAGGGTCTTTGACAAACATTTCGTGGGATTAGACACCAACGGTAATGGCATTGACATAGTAGCTGTTTCCAGCAGTCCGGGAAGGACAGAGACGTTTGAGATTATCAGGAATGCTAATAATGAGAGCCTAGTCAGAATCAAAGCATCCAATGGATTATTCTTGCAGGTAGATATAAAAAAATAGTTTTACCATGTTGTTAAACACCATCGTTTGTTGGTCCGATGAACAGTCTTGCCTTTCCTTAAAATTGGAACAAAAAAACTACCCGTGTCAGTCTGCGAGTCATGCATATTCCTCTGGAAACGACGAGTCTATAGTATGGAAGTTAGAATAAAATTAGCATGTCACCAGTAATTCTTGTCTGAATCCCAGCTAAAAGGTGGATAGATTCGGAAAAGCCAAGTTATGGCATATATGTCCGTAGGCTAGGTAGCGAAAGAATAAGGTCTTATCGCCGTCCTTTTGCAGGTGAAATCAGAGGTTCTGGTTACAGCAGATTATGCAGGGGATAGTAACTGGGAAGATGATGATCCATCCGTATTTGTGATGACCATTTCTGGACGGCTACAGGGGGAGTTTCAAGTGACTAATGGTTATGGTCCGGAATTAGCGCAAAAAGTTATGAGGGTAAGAACATACCAAATGTTGGATGTTTGGTTTTAAATTGCATTTCTAGCCTCCAAAAATTAGAATGTGCCAGGCTATGCTATTTTCGAGTTGGCAGGATAAGGACAGGTTGTGAATTCTAGATAGTCCACCTCCATTCATCCGCAAACAGACTAGGTCCAGCTATATATATATATATAAATATTCAATCTTGTATAGCAAAATGTGTTGACTGTCCACCTCTTTCCATATATCAGGAACACTGGAGCACGTTCATAGTTGAAGACGACTTTAAGTTCATATCCCAAAATGGACTAAATGCAGCCAGAATACCTGTTGGTTGGTGGATAGCAAGCGGTGACTCACCACCAGGACCTTATGTTGGAGGATCCTTGCAGGCCTTAGACAATGCCTTTTCATGGGCAGAGTATGTCCATTTCCGTTTTGTCTCCACGTCTAATTATTTTATACCTTTTTCTAAGCTCAATAAGGAATCATTCCTTCAAAGCAATCAAGTCGCCGATTTATGACGATAATAGCTAGGCAGGTTTCATCACAATATGTTTCATAGGAATTCCCAATTGTTTGCAGGAAATACAGTGTGAAGATAATAATCGATTTGCATGCAGCCCCTGGCTCACAGAATGGATTCGAACACAGCTCTACTAGAGATGGTTCTCAAGAATGGGGCCAAACAGCTGCAAATATACAACAAACAGTTGTTGTAATTGACTTTCTTACAGCCAGGTATCAGTATTACATTGCAAAGAAAACAACTGTTGCCATTCCTTTTGAGTTATTGTTTTTCTTTTTGTTGATTTGGTCACAATATAGGTATGCAAAGAGTTCAAGCCTATATGCGGTGCAGCTTATAAACGAACCTCTGGCACCTGGCGCTTCTATAGATGCCCTAAACAAGTACTATCAAGCAGGATATGATGCTGTACGCAAGCATTCGTCTACAGCTTATGTAGTGATGTCCAACAGGCTAGGTCCAGCTGAACCCAGAGAGTTCTTCCCTCTTGCCAGTGGCCTAAGCGGAACTGTGATCGATGTCCATTACTACAATCTGTTCTCCAGTATATTTGATACTATGACTGTCCAACAGAACATTGATTTCATCAACACAAATCGGTCAGCGCAGTTGAGTTATGTCACAAGCTCAAATGGCCCTCTTACTTTTGTTGGTAAGCACGCCATGGAATAGCATAACATGTGTTCTAGTGGCCATAGCACTAGATTTTCTTTTTCCATTCAAGTTTAAATGATCGTCTCTGATTTGTAGGCGAATGGGTGGCGGAGTGGCAAGTTAGGGGAGCAACAAAAGAGGATTATCAAAGATTTGCTAATGCCCAGTTGGAGGTTTTCGGGCGTGCAAGTTTTGGTTGGGCTTATTGGACTTTAAAGAACGTAAACAACCATTGGAGCATGGAGTGGATGATCAAGAATGGTTACATTAAGCTTTGAAATTCAACAGCATTCCTACAATAGCTTCACTCTGCTCGTCCCACTGCTTCTACCATTTAAACTAATTGATGTGTTCGCAGATAATAAGGCAGTAACTTAGGCATGAGGTATAAAGTTTATCAGACTGTCAAGGTGTATAATAGTGACAATACGATATCCTTCTCAAAAAGAGCTCGAGTAAAGATAATAATGCACCTTCTAACAACAGCTAATGTTGAATTATGACCTACCTCCACTATTCCACTCATGTCAGACTGAGTCAACTTCATTTGTCCGCTTTTGTAAGTGGGTCTGAATCCGCTTTTCTCAAGTCGAGTCCATTGATTTCACTTTAAGGTTGCAGGAAAACTTCTCTCACCAACCACTCCAGAGTTTTATGTTCTGGTAGCCCAGGGTATAGAAACACATTCTCTTTCTAAACTTAGTGTTGATTAAAAGGGTACCTTGCTTCGAATCATTCAGCTATGAGTTCCTTTAATTGTAATAAAATAGGAGATATTGCATCTTATTTAAGCATAATTAGTACATAATTAAAATTTAATTCTGATTATAGTTTAACTAAAATTAGAATTTTATTTTAATTAAATTACTAAAATATCTAAAATCTTAAATAAGTTTAGGTTACAAAAGAGCTAACACTTTTTATCTAACATTCTTTACAATAGTTTTAGAGTTCCCTCAACGTATTCTTTAAAAGTGACACTTATATGATTATAGTGGTTGAAATAAGCTAATTTCAAAAATGGTTCGAAAGAAATGATAAGAAAATTGATCATATTTCGAAATGAGGTACAAATTATGATTCGTACTTTAATATATTTTATGTGTTAGAAATTAAACAAAAAAGTTTTATTATTATTTCGCCGTCTAAGAGATCGAATCCCGCCTCTATTTCCTAATAACTATAACCTTTCATCAATTTAGCATAAGAAAGATCAAATATCATATATATAAACTGTTAATATAAAGCATTCCAAAAATTGAAATAGATTGTTTGCAGATAATATTTGATTATATATTTTTTATTATGACATTAATGTACTCATTTTAATTAAGTTTTATATGTGATATTATGTATTTTATAAGAGACTATATTATTTATATGAAAAAGAGTCGTACCAAACTATATATTATATGGCTAGAGAGAGAGACTCATGTTTCTTTCTATTTTGGTGTTCTTCTTTCCAATGGTTAACCTGCTTCCTCCCCTTCCTTATTACTGGTTACTCCCCGTCATGCTCTTTGCTTGTTTTCCTACTCCTTAGGAAGCCTTTGTTTTTGTTCATCCTATCTTTTTTTCTCAAACTTTTTTTTCCTCAACTGTTTACACTCTCCAAACGTCCTTGGTAAGTAAGGATATCTTCGACATTTAGAACCAAATTCCCTCGTCCTTTTAAAAATTACTTTTTAAAATTTTCTAAATAGTGTTAGTTGCTTTAACCTTTCTATATAATGGCCCCTAAAACCACAGAGTGTGCCTAATCTTGTCTCCTTTTCTATCATATTGAATTCCCACCTTTACCCTTATCCTTTTTCCCTACTCCTAGTCTTTAGAAACCTAACCTGCCAATGAACCCCAAAGATTGGCCTCCTACTCAACCCCACAGTTTTGTGCCCTCAAACTCCCTCCAGCCCAAAATTTAAATTGGAAGCAAGTTTAAAGAGACACCTCTAACTATACCCGCAATACGCCTCTTCCATTGTGAGAGAAGGCTCAGCCATTATCTCCTACCCATAGAAGTGCTCAAGTTTGGTGCTGAAACATTAGATGGATATTTTATGGGAAAGAGATATGTTTTCCCTGTTATGAAACTATGGGCGATTAAACATTAGAGACTAAAAGGTCTACAAAAGGTTATTCTTGGCAAAAACTACATATTCCTATTCAAATTCACCTATAATGACCAAGCTCTTAAGATAATTGAGGAGGGATATGAGCATTTGAATGGAATGTCCATATTTCTACAAATGTACAAGACTAGAATCATTCTTAAGGAAATCAAACAAAATTAAGTCCCTTTATGAGTTAACTTTCAATAAATCCCCCTAAAATACTGGTCTATAAAGAGTCTCAGCCCCCTAGTAAGTTATATAGCAATCCCTTATGTATCGATAAAGCTACATCTTTAAGTAAATGCATTGGAGTTCCTTGAGGAGATACCATTGTTAAGGCTAGGTGTGAATGATGCTCCCACTGAGGACTCCATCAAAGTTTCCTACCAATAGAAACCATCGTTGGCATATAAAGAAAAGAAATGGATAGTTTCTAGAAGGGTCTTCCAAACTAGTCACTATAATATGCTAATGAATGAGGCTAATACTCATGATAAATGGTCTAGTTCTAAGAAACTTACTATTGACTAGAAATTTACAAATGATAATAGGGAACCATTTATCCCACTTAACTAAGAGACTATAGCACCCCTAATTCCTAACAACAAGAGAACTCACTAATAGAGAAATTGAGCTATAATTTAGTAGCATTCTAAGTCCTCATGATGCTTCTCAAAGACCTTTGAAACCCAGTTGAAAGAAGAAATTTGGACATAAAGACAAGTCTAAAGGAAATAACACTTTAAGATGTGATGTTAGAGATTGCATAGAATTTGAGGGGTCTCAATGATCCTAAAAATAGAAGGTGGAAAATGAATACATCAAAACAATAAAGCCAAAATTATTTTTTCTTTTAGAAATAGAATTAAAGAAGGAAAAATGCATGGATTTGTAGATGTTTAAGCCCCATTGGTAGCTTATAACAAACTATGACATGCATCATCGAGGTAATGTTATACTGGCTTATAATCTCGATTATGTTTCAATATTGCATTACCAATGTATAGATCAATATATCCATATACTAGCTGAGGTTTCGTAATGAGGTAAGTATTGGTTCACTTTCATTTATGCATCTAATTATGGTTTATAAAGAACCAGATTGTGGAATGATCTCGTGCAATTTAAGAATGTTATGAATGAACCTTGACTCCTTATTGAAGATTTTAATAGCATGATACTCTCCAAGGAATTAAAAGGGGATAAGAGTTTAAGGAGACCATATGATGAATTGACATCCTATCTGTAAGACAATGAAGTTTTTGATCTCGCTTCTAAAGACAAATATTACATATGGTCAAATAACTAAAAAGGTCCATGATAAATAAGGAAGAAACTAAATCGAGCTCTATTTAACCTTTAGTGACTCCAGAATTTCAACTCAAGCTGAAAACACTTTAATAAAAATCTTTTCTCAGACCATACCCTTATGGAAATCTATGATCTTGTGGTTGAAATAAGAGGCCATACTTTATTCAAATTCTTCAGCTATCTCAGTGGAGATAATGGATTTTAAGAAGCAGTTTGTGAGGGACTGAAATATAAAGTATAGGGTTGTGATGCATATCAATTTCTTAAAAATCTAATAAGAATAAAACAAGATATATATATAAGAATACTAATGAAAGAATTATTTAAGCTAATGAGTCTTTTATGTAATTTTAAAACATATTTTATACTTCTCCAACTGATACCTCTTTTAAGAGAGTCAGGCGAAGTAGGCCTTGGAAACTTATATGATATCATTAGTTGATCACCCCTCATTACTTTTGCAAAAGTCAAGGGTGATATTGTTGAAGAAGGGGGAGGCAAACACAAGCTTCTTCAGCAAGTCATTGCTCACAGGAAGGAATAGAAATAGGATCTCTAGCTTGCACACAAATAAGGGACACTTAGTTAAGGGACATAATAAGCTCAAAACATTGGCCATGTACTACTTCTCTAAGGTCTTAGGTATATCAGGTCAAGAAGAATCATTCAACAATCCTCAAGATTGGTATATTTGCTACATCAGTTGGTAAATAGAATAATTAATCATATCAGAGATGGCATATTTGCTAAGCAAACACATCATTCCCTCTCTTTAGACATGAAGAACAGATGGTGATTATGATTCAATGATCTAGTTTTATAATCTTCACTTCTTGAATCCTTTAGATACTCTACAGTGTAACGGTAGGCTTATCTAGCCTTGAACTCATTATTTTTAGTAATGGTGAAATAGTTTTATCTAAAGTAATATACAATTAAAAAAAATCACACAATCCTCAGGGCATAATCCATAGAGTCATATCCTTGTATGATAAAAGCATGCTCACCATTGAATTCACAAATGAAGAGATAAAAGGGTTGGTTTTCTCATTCAATCCTCATAAAGCCCCAGGAAATGATGGGTTGAGTACTTTTTCTCTTTCAAATTTCTTGAAGTATAATTTGGAATCATGCATGCAAGGTTATCCGAGAATTCTTTGTCAAAGCAAGGATGCTTAAGATATGGAATGGCACTCACATTTGTCTAGTTCCTAAAGTCTATGTTCTATATTCCTTAAGGGACTTTAGACTAATTGCTTGTTTCCATATATTTTATAAAATCATACCCAAGTTATTGGCTAATAGGATCAAGCACACTTTACCTCTTTTATAAGAAAATCTCAAGCTACTTTTAGTGAAGGGAAAAACATTGGAGACAATATTATGCTTGCAAAATAATTACTAAAGAACTATCACATCAAGGGGCAAATTATGCTATGAAAATTGACATACATAAGCCTTTGATTATGTTAATTGGGGCTTTATGATAAGAACATTAAAAGCATTTGGGTTCCCTTAAAGATTTACAACGTTGATGTTTCAATGTATAACTACCACTTTTCCCTTATCTTTTTACCATTGTATTAAATTTCTCAATTCTATCATTAAGAATAATATGCTTCCTAATATTGGCTTTAAGTTTCATATTAAATGTGGAAGAGTGGCAATTACACATCTTGCATTTGTTGATGACTTGGTATTATCTTATAAAGAAAATAAGGCTTTTTAGCTTGTTTGATAAGATCTCTGGAGGAATTTAACTTATGTTCATGTCTCCACATGAACAAGGGAAAAAGTTTATGAATCAATTCAAGGGATGCTTTGCATCTCAAATTGAGAGTCAAAACCATCCAAAAAGTTCATCACTATCATTTTCATAAACATAGAAATGTTTCTTTTTTAGGATACAAAAATTATAAATACTCTAATTATTTGACATACTTATAGTAATTAATCAGACTAATGAATTTGTTATTAATCTAATTCCTAATTTACAAGAATAATT
Organism: Erythroxylum fimbriatum; assembly: GCA_026770325.2. Classification (NCBI taxonomy): domain Eukaryota; kingdom Viridiplantae; phylum Streptophyta; class Magnoliopsida; order Malpighiales; family Erythroxylaceae; genus Erythroxylum; species Erythroxylum fimbriatum. The sequence continues at coordinate 1,074,703 of JANZLH020000100.1, forward strand.
GAGTTTCATCATATAGCCATTCTTTACAAGTATGGCCCAGTGCTAGATCATCAGTAAAGACATAGTATGTAGAAATACTCCTTAAATAAGTTTGAATAGTCTTACATTAATCTAATTAATTAAGACTAGTCAACTTATATTATGTGATCTTAAATGTCACAGGATTAATATTAGTCACAATCAAACCTTTTAATTCATTATAGAGACGAAATAGGTACACTAACCCCAAAAAACAAAAAGAAGATCAATTGCATATACAAAAGAAGCTTACCAATTTGGTCAAGTACACATAAAAAGCTCACTAGTTTGAGAGATACTACTAATGCCTCCATATAATAAATTTATGCATAAAAAACAAGTTTTCCAATATATCAACCTTACGATTTAGAAACCAAACAACCACTAAAAGGTCCAGTCTCCAAACAGTCACTGCTTCTGTTGAGGAATGGAGAAAACCAAACAAAGGAGTGGTTGGAGGGAATAAGTGATGTAGGAGAAGTTAATGAGAGGAAGGTGTACCATCATACTTGTCGTCGTATGCTAGCATATAAGTGAGGGCGTAGTTTTTGTAGGCGATGTATAAGATTCATGTTTGCAGCTTCGAGTGGCCAGACTTTAGGAAGATGCTAATTAGAAGGAGATGCTCCCATTATTGCCAGTAGTATAGACAAATAGTCACCTAAATGAGTGACCTAAAAAAATTCAACATTATAATCTATGGACAGAACTTAAGTGGAAAAGCAAACCTAGATTTTTGTTCACTATATAGTACCTATCTTTGATACCATGTAAACAAATAAGGGTATTTCTATATATTGATATCTTTCTACTAAGTATAGATATTTATATTTACTAATTGAAAACTAATTAAGAAATGAAATTCCTATATTCAAACATAAAATCAAACTTTAAATTATATAATGTTATCTAGACAATTTATAAAATTTGTAATAAATTGAAGTAGTTAATAGAATTAAAAAGACTTTTTGATGGTGAGCTACATATCATTATAATTAAGTTAAAAGACATACACATTCCAATGGTTTTAAAAACTTTTTAAAACTTCATAATCCTTAAAATTCAAAAAATCCCTTTTGGTTTCAATTTTTCAAAAAAAAATTCTCTTAGATTTTAAAATAATGACAAAACACATGCTATATATAAGCATTATATATGGACTAATCAAATGTCAATGATACAACACCTTAACTCATCTTTTAAATCTTACTCAAACAAATTAAACTCAATTTAAATTCATTAATTAAAAATAATTATAATATATTTTTGATTTGAGTTAATTTTAGTTTGTTCAATTCAAGTTTAAGAGCTGGGTTGGATCGACATATAAACAACATTTAATTGATCCCTTTATAATATTAATTCTCTTATATTTTATCATTATTTTTTATTGAATTTTTAATTTTCCATAAAAAATTATGAGAAGAATTTTTTAAAAGTAGAAAATTGAAAACCACAACAATTTTTTAAAAAATTAAAGATTAAAAGATTTTAAAAATTAAATCATAAAAATTCCACATCTTTTACCATTATAATTATATATCCTTTGTATAACTACAATTGAGAATAATTTGAGCATATACAACTATGTCTCAAAATCACTTAAGCACACGTAGAGACTTCAAGTTCATAGCCGAGAATGGACTAATTGCACTGATAATTCCGGTTGGCTAATGGATAGCTAGTGATACATCACCTCCACCGCCATAGGTTGGGGGGTTCTTCAAGTGTTAGACAATGTCTTCTCATTGGCACCATGTTTATACTTAATTTTCGCTAGTAGGAAAAAATTATTTAAACTTTTATTACAACACAACAATAACATTTAGTAGAAATTCCGCTGACTCGCAGGGTCTAAGGATGAGAGATTCCACAATGGTTAACGAGGATAATGAAGTACATCTTATAAGGGTACGGATACCTCTTTCCTATAGATGCATTTTCTCGGGTGCGGGAAGAGTAAAACCGTGAGAGCCTTGACCCGATGGGCAACTCAAAGTGGATAATATATATGGGTGAGTGATTTAGGTTGTTACAAATAGTATTAGAGTCGATTCCTGACCCGTTGTGCCAACAAGGACACTGGGCCTTAAAGGGGTGGATTGTGAGATCCCACATCGGTTAGAGAGGAGAACGAAGTACGTCTTATAAGGGTACGGATACCTCTTCCCCATAAACACGTTTTTCAAGTTTGGAAAGACCAAAACCATGAGGGCCTTGGCCCAATAGACAACTCAAAGCGGACAATATCTGTGGGCAGGTAGTCTGGGCTGTTACAAGGAAGGTCTAGTGATATGCAACTTTACCTCTAACTAGTAAAGAGATTATTTCCAAATAGACCACATAAAGGAAAAGAAATAAAAAAAATATATTTAATTAATTAATTAAAAATAAATAATAAAAATAAAACGATAAAATCAAATTACATATATATAATAAATAATAAATGACAATAACGAAATACTAATTAAAAATGGTAGTATAAACTAAAAATATAATAAAATGGTTAAGAGAAATAAAAATGATAATAATAATAATCATCATCACACCCAATTCGAAGTCCTGTAGTAAAGCGAGGTCTAGAGAGGTCTGATAGTATGCAGCCTTACCCTTACATATTATAATAATAATAATAAATAAACAATAATAATAGATAAAATAAACAATAATAATATATAATAAAATAAAGTAAAATAAAATAAAAATAATAACTAAAAACATATTATAATAATCATAATAGCATGGATATTCATAAACATAAACATAAACATAAACATAAACATAAACATAATAATAATAATAATAATAATAATAATAATAATAATAATAATAAAGTTAATAATAGTAATAATATTAGTGGTAATAGTAAAGATGACGATGATGATGCTAATGCTAATAATAATAATAATAATAATAATAATAATAATAACACCAATAAGTAATTACATCTTAGGCTAACCACAAGAGGCAAGAGTTAAAATATTAAAGAAAGCTATCATGGTCTCTTTACAAGGGATCCTTTACCTAAATCTTATAACGCTAAAGTTTTCTATTGTGGGTCATGTCCTCAGTAAGTTTAACATTGCCATATCATTTTTTATCATTTCCTCCCAATTCTTCTTAGACCTCCTTATTTTTCTCTTACAATCTCTATGCATGATTGTTTCACATTTTTTTACTATAATGTCTAGGTGTCTCCTCTTAACATGACCAAACTACCTAAAATTTATCTCTCTTAATTTATCCATAATATTAGCAACTTCAATTTTTCCCTCACCATTACATTCCTGACCTTATCTCTTTTAATAAGGTTGCACATCCAACAGAACATCCTCATCTTTGTCACTATTAGCTTATGACTATGAATTTGTTTGATGGGTCAACACTCCGCTCCATAAAGCATGGTCAGCATAATTCCTAAATGATATAATTTACTGATAAGTGTAAATTACATTGTGTTTGAGGGTATAGTTTGATATGTGTTTAGCCGTTAATTCATTCATTTAGTATGTGTTTAGGTTAGAATTGTGTTAGTTTGTTAATTATTAATGTTTTAAGTATTTTATGGATTAGTACAAGTCTTTGAGCTTAAATATCATGTTTTTGAGGTACTATGATGTGTTGGTACCGGGTCGTGATAGTTTACTAGTGTTTTAGGGTCAACATCGAAGAACAGAGGAGTTTCAGAGACATTTGGGCTGAAACAACAGCCCACGATCATAGTGTGTCAAGCCACGATCATGACAGAAGCTCTAAATTTGGCCCACGATTGTGGCCTACGTTCTATGATTGTGACAAAAGCCTGGGGAATGGCCCACGATCGTGGGCTGCATGGCCACAATTGTGGCCTGCATTGGACAAACACATAAACACTCACGAACGTCAAGTTTCGAGGATTTTTTGGACCTTTCGGACCCCCAAAAAATCCTAGGGTTACCCAAAACTCAAAAGGATATAAAAAGAACAAAAAGAAGAAGAGAAAAGAGCTTGTGCATTAGCCACCTTGAGAAACCTTAAAGGGAGATCAGTGAGAGATAAAGGAAAAGAGAAGAGGAGAAGAAGCTTACTTGAAGTGCTTCTCGGATCAAGAGGTATCACGACATCGCTACCTCCCATCATCCATATTAGATTGTATTTTCTGTTATTTTCAGTTTTATTATTGTATAGAATTGAATTAAATAGTTGATGATAGGATCTAAATTGTCGAGGATGTTCTAAACTCACATTCGGAATTTTATTCTTGAATTAATGAGAATATGATTATTTATGTATTTATTGGATACTGTTGTGGTTTGATTCTGTGATTGCATAATTTGATAATAATCTGAGAGGGTGAATTGAATGAAAAACTATTAAATTGGACTAACAAGAGTTAGATGATTTAATAGAAACTAGAATTGAATCAGATCGGGAATTTGTGCAAAGAGAGATCTTCCATAGGTTTCTGATAGTTTATTAGAGAACTTCAGAACTAACTAGAGTTTTGGATAGGTTGTGAAATTAGAGATTGCAACCTCCATAATCTAATTAGGGTTTATGATTTAGGGTTAATGGTTATAACTCGAGAGAGAGCAATCAACCATTCATAATCAGTTAGTTTAGCATTAAGGATATGTAAAATTCTCTTTCCCTCAATTGGTAATTTCCTTCGGTTGATTCTTAGGTGTGTTTCAAATTGCTTAATAACTAGTATTTTGTGTTTGATTCTCAATTTGATTATTGAATTAAATACATCTTGAATTTCTGTTATTTGTTTCTAGCCTTAGATTTTATGATTAAATTAGTTCCCTCCTCATAGGATCGACACCTTTGGTACTACACTAACGAACCGTGCGCTTGCGGATTATCGAGGGTTAATAATTAAAACTTACAAACAACCAAACCTCAATCAAGTTTTTGGCACCGTCGTCAGAGCAGCGATTAGTTTAATTATTGTAGTCCAAGGCTTTTTCACCATCTTTTGAAAAAAAAGTGTAGGAAGTTTAGGCGAAAAGTCGAAAACACATTGATTTGAACATCATAAGGTAGCGATGGAGAATCCAGAAAACTAGATATCAAGAAGAGATGAAAAGAACGATCATAAAGGATATATGTTATAGGGAGCAAAGGACTCTTGCGGATTTCAATGAGCCCCAATTTTGTTAGGAAAATCGTCATCCTTATATGAACACATACACTTTGGGATGGCAGAACCACCCAGATTTTTTTGGGTCTATCAAGGTAAGTACTCACATGGGACATCAAGACCTATTAGGATTTTTCAGCAAGATGAGTCCAGTTCATAGGATTCCAGATTGGACAAAATCATGTATAAGCTAACAAACATGGAAGAGACCCAGAAGAGCAATTTAATCAAGTAACAGAAAAGCATGCCTCTTCTATTCACAACCTGGAGATTCAAGTGAGACAACTTTCCCGTGAATTTTGTAAGAGAAGTGTGGAAGTCTCTCTAAGCAATATGGAATTACATCAAGGAGAGCAATGTGAGGCTATCGTACCTAGAAATGAGGAAGAGTAAGAAAAACCAGTGGGAAATCAAACTAAACTCCATCTTGTAGAAAACTAAGAGATGAAGAAAGAGGATGAAGAAAAAGATGACAACCCTCCCTATTATTCCCTAGATCTTGGTATACCATGTTTGAACACAAAAAAAAAAACTTGGGTAGATGTCCATAAAGAGAACCTCATCATTCGTATTAGTGATGACCAAATGACATTCAACATGAATAATGTATTAAAGACCTAGAGGAGGGCAACTCATTTAGGCTAATTGATGTGTTTGAATCTTTAAAAAAGAAAAAAGAAGAAGCACAGATGACAACAGACATCGAGTTTGAAGAGGCTATGAAAGTCTTTGTTCGTGAAGCAAAACAAGAAGAAGAAGAAAAAGGGGAGACTAAGGAAGAACAAAACCAACTAACCTTTTTACCAAACAAACTACTGGATTCCATGGAAGATTCAGGGAGTTTTGTTATTCCCTGATTTGTTGACAGTTCACTTAGAAAAAGGACATTACTGAGCTTAATTAGTTTTCATAATTTTATCACTAGTGTCCTTCTGATCATTTTGCATTTTGTAGCTTATTAACAGGCCACAAAATTGATGCTGAACGAAAAGGGTGGAAGTAAGCCACTGATAATTGATCTTGGCCTTGTTTCCAATGATACAAGGTCAAGCTAATGACCATAAATTAGCATGTTTAGGGTAGAATTAAATTGTTATGCAATTAAAGTTGTTTCATTTCCATAAATAAATATCAATGGTTCGAAATGCATTGCCTGCTAATTCCCTTACTCTCTCTAAATCAATTATAAGATAGGAAAGTCAGCTCGGCATCAAGCACATTTGGTCTCTACCTCTGACACATTACCACCTCAGTCACTATGATGTTTTGTGTTCTAAACCTTTTCTTTTCATTTTTGTTAGTATTTTATTCTTTTTCCTTCCTTATATAGTTTCATTCCCCCTTTTGTGCTTGTATGCATCATTCTTACATTGGGGACAATGTGTTGTTCAAGTGTGGGGAGGGTGGTGTGTTTTTCTTTGAGTGTGAAGTTTTTATACTGTGAAGCCAGTGTGTTTAAGTTGCATATTGTGAATGTGTCGATGGCTTAAAGGGAATGAAATCAATTTAATTTTCAACATAATCTATTAGTGTTGGGACCCGATCTCAGAACCGGACCCCAACTGAAAAAACACGGAAACGAATACAAAAGACAAAGTGGCGAATAGAAATCGGAACGGCCAAAGCAAAACAAATCCGAGATCTAATAACAAGATCGAAAGCGGAAATCGAAGGAACAGATTTCGAAGCAAAACGAATCGGAAGCAAATCAAAAACGAAGCAAACAAACGGTTCAATCGAACCGAAACAAATTTTCCGACATCCGGGAACGAAAACGAAAGAACAATTAGCGTCGCGTTGGAAGCCCTAAGACTCAACCAATCCGAAATTCGGTATTTTTTTCATTATTTATTCCTTTTCATTCTTATACAAATCAAAACAATAATAATTTCCCCACTGGAAAATTCACCCTCATCTAACACTCAATTCATAAAAAAACTTCTTATACATTGATACATGTCCCAAAATTTCATCCATTAACCAAAATCTTATCTCATTTTTAACAAAACTTATTCTAATTCTTATTCTTATTGCTTGCCATAAAAATTTCGGCAGCATAACGGCTGCATTTTCTAAAACCCAAAAACCTACAATCGAAATAAACACACTTCTATAATTCCTAATCAAAACTCAAAACCATTGGACCTCCCGTCCGGAATCCAAGACATAATCAAACGCAATTCTATACCTAAAACACTTCCTTAATCTCAATCACAAATTAGTATCCTCGGACCTCCTGCCCGAAACCCATATAATAATCACATTCATATCTTAATCACATTCATATCTTAATCACATTCACATTCATATATACTAACCATAATTTACTTACATAATCCAATTCCATAATCATATGCAAACTTATATCTCAAATCCAGACTCAAATTCAGAATTTATTTACATTCCAAAATGAAGACACTACAAACTTGAATGGCTTTCCAAGCCATATACAATACCAATAACTACAATCCAAAGTACAATGGGAACACATACAAACGAAAACCCTCATTTTCTTTCACCCGATCTTCTTCTCATCACCTGTGGATAGGAATGAAGGGGGTGAGCTTATTGCTCGTAGATAACATGCTTATAAAGTGAAACATAAGCAAAATCATTTTCTAAACTTTTGCCATTTTAGGAAATTTATCGAAAGCTTATTTCTCGAACTTTTCAAAAACATTCAAATCATTCATAAACAATTTCCAAAATTTCATGGTTGAAAACCCACTTTCTCATTTTTCAATTTTTTCAAAACTTTTCACAATTCATAAATAAAATCGAAAACATGAATGCTTCACATAATAAATGCATCACACTATCAACTAAATCAAAACACATAAACACATCAAAATCACATAACACATCAAACAGTTTGGGTCGGTCCAAAACGGAATGTACTGCACATTCCCGCATCGTGGTCTTGTGCAGCCGTGAACAGAACGTACTACACCTTCCCGCATAGTGGTCCGGTGTAGCCGTGAACTTATGGGAGTCCGAAATCGGAGCTCTAGTGCCACTAGCCGGCAGGCGGGAGAAGCCTTTAAAAACGAGACCAGTGCACTAACTCAACTTATGGGACCTAACCAAACCCACATAACACATTTCAGATTGAAAATCGAATTGCCCGAAGGCACATTTCGAAAGCTTGATTTCATATCATGTCATATCAAACAAAATGTCATTCATAAATTTCCACACTTGCATAAATTCACATAGCAATTTCCTTACATCATGATTCACATACATTCTAATTCACAATGCACATTTATCATCCAAAATTTATTCAAAACAATAAAATCATAAATCATTACAATTTCTTAAATCATGGCAACATTATCAAAATTTTCAAATAATTCGAAAACAATGAATTTCACAAGTCTTGAAATTTCTTAAAATCATTTCGA
>JANZLH020000101.1:61056-73167 GCA_026770325.2 Erythroxylum fimbriatum
CTATAGCTAATTGCTTGTGGGTTTGTTTGGTTCTCCTAAACCATTCTAGGCTGTTCAAGGATATTCATCAGTGGTATCAGAGCACGTAACGGTTGGGTATGGTACTTACGAGAATGGAGAAGATAGATGGAATTGAGAAAGATACAGAAGGATTTAAAAAAGCTGCTTCTAGTCTGGAGGAAAGGTTTACCTCTACTCAAAAGGATATCCAAGACATGCAAAGGATGATGTCGAGGATGGAACATATCTTGTTAAAAACTGCAGAAGATAACCAATCATCTGCCATGACCAATCTGCAATGTGGTCAGACGTCGAGGATGAAGACACCTTCAGAACTGGGGGACTAGGTCGAGACCACCGTGCGGAAGATACAAATGCTAGTCTTCGACAACATTGACCACAGGCGTGGATTTTCAGGGTAGAACAGTATTTCCAGGTGTACTCCATCGTTGACGAGAACAAAGTAAAATCGGCCAGAGTTTGCATGGAAGGAAGGGCACTTCACTGGTATCGGTGGATTAAGAATCATATCGAGCTTCCCAACTGGAAGGAATTTCAAGATTTCTTGATTCTTCGTTTCCATATAACAAAAGTAGGTGACATGTTTGATTTGCTGTTGGAACTAAAGCAGGACGGCTCAGTGGAAGAATTTAGGGAGATGTTCGAGATGTACTCTGCCAATCTTCAAGAGATATCGGAGAAATACCTCCGCATTATTTTTAAGTGGGGTTTTACTCTTGAGATACGAGCGGAAGTCATGCTCTTCAAACCCAAAAATCTGTTAGAAATGATGGAGGTGGCTCAAGAAGTGGAGGAAAAAAATAAAGCCATGGAGAGGGTAGCAACTTACAGAGTGACTCGACCAAAAATGTGGTCCAATATAAAGACAGTGAGTGTAGTCGATAGTGTGCTGAGACAACAGCCCAACACCGGACAGGTGGCCACTCATGCACTAAACAATTACAAAGAATGAAGCTCTAGAAACTTCCATCGTGAAAAATTAGTGCATAACATGAGGAAGAACAGGGAGGTTAGGCAGGTCTCCAATGCCGAAATCCAGCAACGTCGTAGCTTGGGGTTGTGCTTCAAATGCGAAGAAAGATGGCAGCAAGGGCATCGCTGTAAGTTACCTAACCTTCAGTTGCTTATTACTGCAGATGAAGAGGAATATGAAAACGCAGGAGAACATATCCCGCGTGGAGAAGAAACAGAAATAGTTGAAATAATGGCCAAGCAAAACACTATTGAGCTATTGCAACAATCGCTAGTGGGAGTATCTTCACACCACTCGATGAAGATGAAAGGGGAGCTACAGGGTCATGAAGTAGTAGCGTCCAGAATTATGGGAAGATAGTTGCCCCTCTCACAACACTGCTTAAAAAGAAGGTTTTTCCTGGAGCAGCAAAGCTGAAGATGCCTTCAACACTCTGAAGCAGCGACTTAGCTCACTGTCGGTTCTTGCAATACCTGATTTCAATCAGCAATTTATTGTGGACATTAATGTGTTAGGGAAGGGATTAGGAGTTGTCCTAATGCAAGTCGGGAGACCCATAGCTTATTACAATCAAGCATTATCCCCAAAAGCTCAATTGAAATCTATTTATGAGAAAGAACTAATGGTTGTAGTTTTTGCAGTTAAGAAATGGAGACATCATCTGCTTGGAAGGAGATTCATTGTTTGGATAGACCAAAGGAGTTTGAAGCATTTATGGGAGTAAAGGTTAGCCACGGAGGACCAACATAAATGGGTCATGAAGCTTATGGGACTTGACTTCGAGATCCAATATCGACCGGGTAAAGAAAGTAAGGCTGCCGATGCCTTGTCAACGGTGGAAATATCAGAGCAGCAGCTGTTTCCTTTATCAACCTTGACATTTGGAGGATGGAAACAAATTGAAGATGAGCTACAGCTAGACCATCGAATGAAGGCTATTGTTCAGGATCTGGTACTTGACATTGGCAATCATCCAAACTTCAAGCTATTGCAAGGACACTTGTACTATAAGGACCGGGTGGTTCTATCCAAGAAATCTACATTAATTCCACAAATTTTGCTGGTAAGTCATTCTTCTCCTATTGGGGGCCACTCGGGATTCTTTAGAACTTACAAAACGATTGCTATGGTTTTCTACTGGGAGGGTATGAAAGCAACATTTAAGAATTTGTTAGATCTTGTGAAATATGCCAAAGAGTGAAGTACAATTCATTAGCCCATGTTGGACTGCTACAACCTCTTCCAATCTCGGAAAGAGTATGGAAAGATATCTCAATGGATTTTATCAATGCGCTTCCTAAAGCTATGGGCATGGACTCTATTCTAGTAATAGTTGATCGGCTGACAAAATATGCTCATTTTATATCACACTGTCATCCTTGCACAGCAAAGGGTGTGGCTGCTATTTTTATCCAGGAGATTATTCGATTACATGGTATTCCCAAAACAATAGTGTCCAGTAGGGATCCCATTTTTGTAAGTTACTTTTGGAAGGAACTCTTTAAATTTTGTGGAACCGAACTTTGTCTCAGTCCAGCATACCATCCTCAATCTAATGGTCAAACAGAAGTTGTTAATAGAAGCTTGGAGGATTATTTAAGATGCTTCTCATATTCCAAGCCAAAAACTTGGCCACAGTGGGTGCCATGAGCAGAATTCTGGTTAACCAGTTACAACAGGAGTATTGGAATGTCCCCTTTTAGGGCTTTGCATGGAAGGGATCCCCCTTCCCTGTTACATTACACTCCTCTTAGCCCTAAAGTACAGGAAGTTGACAAAAGATTGGGTGAAAGGGCTGCTATACTTGAGGAACTTCGCTCACATCTTGAGAAGGCCCAAAATAGGATGAAAAGCCACATTGATCATCATAGAAGGGACATAAGTTTTTTTAGTGGGGGAATTTGTTTATATCAAGCTTCAACCTTACAGATTCAAATCACTGGCTGCTAAGAGAAATGAAAAGCTTAGCCGTCGTTTTTATGGGCCATTCAAAATCACAGTAAAAGTGGGAACCGTGGCCTACAAGCTAGAATTACCTCCAACTTCCCGGATCCACCACACGTTTCATATCTCCTAACTAAGGAAAGTTATGTCCAACAACCAAACTATGCCTACTTTGCCCCTTGGCCTCAATGAAGAGTTAGAACTCCTTGTCCAGCCAGCAGAGGTTCTCGACGTTAGAACATGCTCAAATAAAGTAACTGAAGTATTGATTCGTTGGAAAGATCTTCCTGATTTTGAAGACTCTTAAGAGCAAGCCCCTGTTATAGAACAACAATTACCAGATGTCCACCTTGAGGACAAGACGGACTGGTATTCCAATGTAAAAGGAAGAATAGACTTCCTAGGACCAATGGACAAGTGGCTAAATAAGAGCCATTCTGTTATTTGGGAATATTCCTAGTTTGTTACAATTTCTATTATATGTAGAGGGGGTAGGAAATGTAATGATTATCATTGTTTTCTATAGCTAATTGCTTGTGGGTTTGTTTGGTTCTCCTAAACCATTCTAGGCTATTCAAGGATATTCATCAAGTTCTATAAATAGGTCTACTGGTAAGAGCTTTTGAGATAGTCTCAAGAGTTCAACCAGGGAAGCCTATTGATCTGGTTCCTTTACCACACACAACATGAGTTAGTATTAAAGCTAAAGGTTTTGCACAACACATAAGGGACATCTTTGATGAGATAGGACGAAAGATAATGACCAACAATTTGTCTTATAAAGAACATGCTGATCAACATCGTCAATTGAGGGAATTCAATAAAGGGGATATGGTGGCAATTGGAATTCGTCTAGAGCGTTTTCAAAAAGGGAAATATAAGAAACTTCATTCATGGAATGTTGGACCTTATAAGATCATTAAGAAGATAAGAGCTAATGTTAATGTTTTGGAATTACCAAGTGACGTGGAAATAAGTCTTATCTTTAATGTTGCAAACTTAACTATTTACCATAGTCAACATGAGCATGCCGCTACTGCAGTTGTAAGAATTCCAGTCACTCCTCATCTTAAAGAGGAAATAGAGGATGTTCTTGGTGAACAAATTGTGGTCACAAGCAATGGAGGATATCAAAGACTGATATCATTACTTGGATTTTAGAATCTGAATTTCAGAACTTGAATCAAGACTTATATGATCAGTATTTATCACATTTTATGTTGAGGACGACTTCAGACACGCCAGGGAGAATTAATGCAAAAAAACTTAAAAGTTTATAAAAGAAATAAAAGAGGCAAGATTAGTCAACCATAAACTTTAATTTGGTAGGATGAGGATTGGGAATTGAGTTGACATCAAAGTAGGCTGAAATTTAGATTGTGTTAGGATTCCTTATTAGATATGAAATAATAGTAAATGTTATTCTATTTTAGATAAAGTGTCCTAGTTGTATGAGACTTATAGAATTTCTATTATAATAGGATTTAAATTAGGAACTCTTTCTTACTAGAATAAGGGTTCTAAGAACTGTATATATATCTTTATTCAAATCTTCATCAATAATAAACAACCTAAAATTTTTCTACGAACTTGAGCTTTCAACTAGAAGGTGTAATGCTTTCTTCTAAGAGTGATAGACTCTAGGAGTTACTCCTAATTTCCTACCTTCCATTCTTTGTGTTCACCACAAAATTCCAGCAACCAAAATCCTAACTTTTAGCATATTAAACTTTGAAATCTTAAGCTTAAATTTTCAGCAATCAAACCTTAAAATTTCAGCTATATAAAATTTGAAATTTTAGCATTCCTAGCCAAAATTCAAACCTGAAACTTGATATTCCAACAGTCTAATATCAGCCATATTTCCTAATTTTATGATTTTTAGCTACTAGTTAATAAGTCTTCTATTTGTCCTACATCAACAATATATCAATTTTTCATTGCTAGAAAGTTGAAATCATAATTCACTAGAAAAAGAAGGGAGAGAGACAAAAAAAACCAAAAATAACGCAGCTTATCTTTATCAGTTGCTTAAGATACATCTTTAAACGGAAATTATTCAGCCACATTATCCACGTTGTATAACAATCGCAGTTCCTAGGATAACCATGTTGACAGATGAAAATAATAACTTATTTTAATTTTTTTTGGTGGGATAAGACGAGACTGGACAATCTTTCCTTGTCCTGCTTCTGTTCATTGTTTCAGTAGGTCATTGCTTGGACTTCGTCAAGATCAACCTTGCTATAACTCAAACTTTGCTATTTTTAAAGCTAAAATAAAATTTAAAAAAAAAGGATATATGTGGAAAAGATATGTTTCCAACAGAGTAAGACCACCTTCATCTGAAGTAGAAATTTAGTGCTGCTTAATTCAACTGGTACAGCAACACAGTTCTTTACTATTTGCGATTTATATGAACACAAGACTGCAAGCCAAAATATCCTTTGTCTTATGTAATTAATAGCACCAAATCATTGTTGAGCTTGTTATCCAACATGGGAAGAATTGTGAGTTCATGCTAATAGATATAGATCCTCATTTGTTAATGAACTAAGCTTATTTCAGCAAACACAGTCTAAACTTCCATACAGACAATCAAACAAAAAATATATATAGTAATTCGCATGCAACTAGGTTACTTAAGTAAAAATTTACCGAACCTTATCCATTTGATCAATTATATCTTCTGAGGATAATTCTTTTCCACCAGAAGATTCATCAGGACTATTCTGGTCAGTAAGGAATCCCCTCTCTCTATATTCTCTCTGTTGCTCAAACTCCCTGAACATCATTAAAGTAACAAATAGGTATGCAGACAGAGGTGAAACATGAAGCATAAATATTTCAGTGCAGTACCTGAAGCCAGTCTTAGAAGTGAGAAGTTGTACTGTAACCTGAGGGTGAACAACAAATTATGTTTGGGCATAAATAATGAGAATCTGAATTTTAAAACTTGAGATAATTAAGTAAAACAATAATGATTAGGAGATATAGCTACTAGGAGCCACAAGTACGCATCCTATTCTATTAAAGTATGACACACCAACAAGGAACAATTCACAATTTGTTTAAAAGAAACAAAATGTATGAGATTCAAAAATACTCACATGTAAAATAGCTCCTGAATCACATCCATGGAGAGGCACAGCAGCAATAAGGGGTTTTAGAGCATCAACATAATCAGAAAGATTGATGGTAGCCTCACCAAGGACACTAGATCGAGAAGACCCCTAATGTTAAACAGATTGAGATCATAGACAATACATCTCTATGAGAAACACACAATGCAGCAAACGGTATGTAGCATAAATAAAAAGAATCCAGGGGAGCATAGTTCAAAGAGAATCTACCATTGCTACAACAAGTTTATAAAGCTTTTCATCGAATTTCTTAGTTCTAATGTCTTGGAGAAGTCTTGTAGTCTCATAGATAGGATCAGCCCATTTGCAAGTCCCATTTCTGACATTGGATTTGGTTGTCTTTGCAGTTGCTTTTCCAGAATCCACAGGAATGAAAGATATAAAAAGTTTGTCCCATCCTGATTGTGGAATCTACATTAAACAGGAATAATTATGTAATTAAATAGACACATAAGATCCCATAAACTAGATCAAGAAAAGGTAGAATATCTCCAAATTCCAACAAGAAGCATACGTAATTAAGCCACCACTCTAGAAAAAGTTCAGATCTACTGCTGTTTCCGAACATTTTAATCACAGATTCCAGCCTAACTCAGAATGAGGATATTCCGAACGATTTTTGCTTTATTTATTTCTCTAAAGATTAAATTGCCACGTGAAAATACCAAAGTATCCATTATATACTATGATTATAGTAATGTTCCAGGTTGTTCTATAGAAGATTTAGTAGAGAAAGTCGATACAAATACAAGTTACATAATGACAAACTCGTATCTTTGATCTGGAAAATTATTTCCATGTCTAATTTGTAAGAAACTTGCTAACATACCTAATCAAAAAAAGCAACTCCTTAAGGAACAAAGATTCATAATGGTTTATTGTACTGTCAGAATGTAATTCCTGCCTCAGTATGACAGTTTATTTCCTTGCAACATGCTTATCATACTGTTGGCATGTTCAAAGTTGAGTACATTACAGTTAAAAGGATTTATACAGTAAAACTTATCTCCTACATCAATGGTTTTAAGGGTTATGGATTTTCTTTATGGGTGAGTTGCTGAATACATTCTTTAAAGTGGTTTAGGGACATTAAGATCATTTTTGTAGTTGTGAATGAAAGAGTCTATGTCTGAAAAAAATATTGACCTATAGCTCAGGAGAAAGAAGAATTCTTAATTGATGAATCTGATATAGTAGATACGTAGACATGTATATAATTTATGAAAGTGACAACCCCAAGCAGGTAAAACACAAACTTACATGTGTAGCATGAAATTGCAACCTGAAGACCACCTTCACTTTTGTTTTCTCAAGCTTCCACTTGGTGATCCTTGACATTACTGCATAATCAATCTATGATTGGCTGCAAAGCATTTTAGGTATAATAAATACACAAGGAGTACAGGGCAGGCAATAAGTCTAAGGATAGTGAACATTTCCTAAGATTGGACATGAAAAATGGCCCTCGAGAGTTCACTAAGAAATGAACAAACAGAAGAAAAAGCAAGCTTATCAATATGGCCCCAGAAGGTATCTAAAATTTTCAGTGAACTATATGCAACAAACGACCATTAAACAAAACGTGCATATGTGTGCGTGAACCAAATTGTACTCTATAAACTGATTTTTATGAAAAGGAAAATTGAATAAGATCTTTCTAGGCAATAGCACCAAGATCCTGCAGTTGCAAAAGACTTAAATAAGGTGTTAGGAAAACCCAAGATGCAAATGCATATAAGTTAGCTCCTTGACCAAGTTAACATCAATCACTCTCAAGTCAAACTGTTGAGTCCGGTTTGACTAGTAGCAAAAATAGCGGATAAATAGCACAAGATCTAACAACTCTAAAACAAAATAAGAGAAATGCAGTAACGAGCTCAAAATCTATAGACGAAATTGAAGCTCGTAACGGCTAGTTGGGCAGAAATTTCCAAAACCACCAAACTCAAGAAAAGATTTTCAAATTCCGGATAGAAAGTAATACCAAGAACGATCTACGAGAAGCAGAAAGCTTTGGAACTGGACAAGGTCAAAAGACAAGCAAAAACTAAAGCAAATGCATCCACTTGAGAGTAAAGCCTTGAGGTGTTCAGCGAGACTGACACCAAAGGAGCAGAAACAAGGATCCAAAACGAACATAATGCCCAACTGATGTGGCAAGAAAAATGCACCCTTTTAAAAAAGGTAAAATAACACGGAAGTTCAAACAAGAAAAGTAATAAGAACCCAGTTGTTTTGTGTACAAGAAAATGCCAAACAACTTACAGAGAAAAGCAGAAGAAGAGTCCAAATACCCCCAATAGGAAAACTTTAGAAAAATAGAGAAAAAAGCCAACAGAAACGCACAGAACAGAAAATGCAGCTCAGTGAGCTGCGATGTCTAACTGTATAAGCCAAAAGCTATAAACTTAGATCGTCGACTTAAAAGAGCAAATCAAAATCACAGAATACTTTAGCAGAGAAAAGAATAATGGCAGAGTCAAGTAAAAGATGAAATACCAACCAGGGCCGGATCTACAGGTGCTTAAAGTGGAAGCGAGAGCAGGGAATCTTTAAAACGAAGTTTTTGCGGTCCCTGTTTTGGGTTTCGGACAGTGTGTGTGAATCTGGGAAGGATTTGTGTTTGGTCGTGTGATTATGAATTAGCTTAGCTGGGTTTGATTAGTAATTAGCTTGTAAGGTGGGACGATGGCGTTGATTTGGATTGAAGTTGAAATATGAGCTTACAGCTCTGCTTACGGATTTGTATAATTAATAATAGAGACATCCCGCCAAAGCCTGAGCCTGAGCCCGGAAAACCTGCTCTTGGCAGCTTGTGAT
The DNA here is from genome assembly GCA_026770325.2 of Erythroxylum fimbriatum. NCBI lineage: Eukaryota > Viridiplantae > Streptophyta > Magnoliopsida > Malpighiales > Erythroxylaceae > Erythroxylum > Erythroxylum fimbriatum. The sequence continues at coordinate 69,958 of JANZLH020000101.1, forward strand.
TTTTTTATTAATGAACTTGTCAAATTACTCAAATGCCCCACACCGGACTGACTAATAATATCAGAAGTGATTTGACAAGCTATGGTAATGATGAGTTCGGGTTAAGAAATTCTGGAAACCAGGGGTTGTTAAATGTAAATGGTTACGGACTGTTGATGGAGCTTCCATGGAACGTGTCCTTTTTAAGGAAACTCGAATATCTGAAAACAAACTTAACATGAAGCTGGCTAAATGGTAATATTTGCTGGTGAAGTAAGTGAGAAAAATATGAGGTTATCATTTTTTGGATCTTGTAGATCAGTGCAAAAGCAGCTAGGTTGAATTAGACTAAAGTGGGTTTGTAATATAAGAAAGCATGTAGAAAGGCAAGCTCGAGTAATTTTGGAACGTGGGTAGGAAAACTACACGTGTCTGGTAGGTTAGTGGTGTATGTTATTGAGTGATGAATGGTTAAAAATGGTGGAGCAACTACACCAACCCATGATCATTAGGATGGTAAATTACAGTGGCCGTTAGACCAAAAGTCCAAAACAACACTCAAGATCCAATTTAATGTGTTCAGTAGAACAAACCATACCTGCCAGTCATCTCCATTTACATGACTTAGAGAACGAGCATACTGGAGAAATGCTGGGTGGGGCCACAATGAGTATAGGGTACGTGGACGCCTCAGCACATGGGTTTGGTCGTGATATTCAAAGTTTTGGTGATTAAAGTCGGCGAAAACATGATAATTGTCACATATTCACTCACCGCCACCAGCTCTGGCCTGTTCCTGTAGCTCTTTATCACGCGATAGAGTCATTTTCATATCACGTGTATCACGCACGTGACAGCATTCAGTAGTTTTCTTATAGAGCGTGGTCACTATTCATACTTCATACATATCGATGTCTTTTACATCAAGAAAGATTTTTCACGTTTCCTATGAATCAATCAAAATTGACAGTCCAAAAAAAAAGGGAAGAATAGGATCCAGACGGTCCAATTTAGCGTAGACAACACCTACCATAATACATGAAGATTCTCACATAAGCCTAATCACATTTCTTATGCTCTGTTTTGCGAGTATCAACTTATTAGATATTGTTCCTATCTATTATATATTGCAAAAATAGCATTTTATGCATTTTAATTGTGTAATAACACTTTTTATATAAAGATCATATTTTTGAATCAATAATCTATTCTTCCGCATGGTAACCGAGTTTACACTCCAATTATTGTACTCTAAATTAGCTACAAGCATTTGGCAAAAATTTTCTTTTTAGCCTAACCAGTCAAAATATCACAAAACATTTCAACTAAAACCATTACAAGCTTTTCAGCAAATAATATAGTAAACTCAAAGGACAGAATCATTGTTCAATCGACATTATAACTAGGGTTATTCCTAAAATTTTATAAGTCATAGGCGAAACTAAAAAAGGCACCAATAAGTCAGTAATATCAAAATATGTAAATTTTAAAATCATATTTTTATTTGAGGTTTGCCAAGTCAGCCACCAAAGACTCACTGAGTCAAATAAACTCTTTGAGTCATGTTTCCGACGTCTTGAGCTGTCAGTGGGGTGGTCAAAGGAAGATTGGTCGATATCTTGGCTCATCACTTTGATGTTGTTTCTCGCTGCCAGGTACATACATATCGTTTGCTCATCACTTTGAAGGCACCTATATCTCTCTCTCTCTCTCTCTCTACACATATTTTTTATCTTCAGGTTCTTGAAATTCATATATTTGTCAACTTTGAATGTGTTTGCATGAAATTTGTGCTTAAATAGATTATTTTTTCGCTTAAGAGCTCATTTTTAGCGATTTAAGAATCAAATTTGTGATCATAAATGGTGCAAGTCCTTCCATATATGTTCTTGGTCTCTACATCGCCGGTCTAGTGAAGTACTCCGTCACCAAGCAAGTAGAGTTAATCTCAACAAAGATCTTGCGAAACAGAACAATAGCTAGAGATGGAAATGCAAGAAGGCAAGAAAGAGACAGCGACGAAGAAGTGAATCCCATGAGATTCGTCGATGCAGTGACTCAGCGCGGTGGACATGACAATGGCTATCATGCATTGTTTCTTTATCTTTTTACAGTTTCTACATTGATGTTGGGTAGGACAAGCTACATCTCTTTGGCCTTCAGGGGGGAATCCGCATCATCAAGTATCTAAGTGTATGCTTTTACCTTTCGCTTATCTAATTTTCGGTGTGAGTTTGGTGTCTGTTGACAGTGTCATATTAATTGGTCATCTCCATGAGTGACTCTCGTCCGTTGGTGGAGGTAATGGGTGGCAGTTTTAGCCATCCTTGTAGTTGCATTTATTATTTCATGTTTGCTAGTGCGATCTTTGTTTTTAGTATGGGGTGTTGTTATTTACGCATATTTCAAGTCCTCTGTGTGGTATGAATCCCGTGGTTATCCATCTTTGTTTTTTTTTCCATTTTCTCGTTTGCCATGACCATTACTCATGATCCTTTGGTAACCTGGGTGGGGATCTCCTTTACTCAACCGAGTAGCGTGCGTAACGGGTGGCATGGCTAATGGACAAGCTAGCTCGGGGTCATAAGCTAAGCTACGGATGTAGCTCATGTTCAGACTGAACAAGAACATTTATTGGGGACAGTGATGCGTGGATACTTGTAATGCAATCGATAAACATAGAGTTTCTAGCACATCACACGTCTTCTCTGATTAGCTTTCTCGAGCATCCTAACAAGTTTGTTGTTGTCCATGAGAAGTCGTCATTCTTTCTCCTTGTGCAACTCATTGGTACTCCACTTACCAACCTAACGATTAAGCTTTGACAAGTCCATTAGAACTTTTTCTTCGTGATACATCAACCATTTATAAATAGCCTTTTTCATTAGAATCACACCTTATCGGACACATTGACAACTTTCACTTGCATGCCTCAACAGTAGATTCTTTGGGCGATTTAAGCTTTGACAAGTGGGGTTAAAGTAAACTACTACTCCCAATTGGACCATGTATTATATTGAGCGTGTGTCAACAGATTTTCTTGCTCTAATCAGTCATGCCTTTTTGTTTTCATGTTGGTATTATATGTATAGTGCCCCCTTATCGTAGAGTACCCACCGGAACGCCCGTAGGTCATTCCGATACGTATCCTACAATAAGAGAGAACTACAGACAAACATCCCTATACTCCACATGGCATCACAATAATAAAACATTCATATTAAATTACAA
>JANZLH020000101.1:204309-216909 GCA_026770325.2 Erythroxylum fimbriatum
CGGGAAAGTCCCGGGAACAAAAATTTTTGTTTTCCGCTGCCTGGGCATGTGATGTCCGTCCCGGGATTTTCCTACAGTAGCAAACACCAAACACCTTCAATAGCCAATGAAGAACATGCATAGATGAAGAAATATATTGTGTAGGAAAGGTTTGAGCACCAAACAACATGAAAACACAAGTAGGATGCTCAATAGAGAGGATAGAAGAGAATTATATCACATGCAATAAACATCAAGCAACCCTTACTTGACATGCAAAGAAATTCTCCCTCTAACTCCCTCTAAATGTCTAGAACGTTTCTGGACTCCCTCTATATTTAAGTGACGAGAAATCATTTATATATGTTGCTGGAATTAGTGGGTCATAATCGTGGCTTAGCTGGTCACGATCGTAACTCCACCTTGGACATCCATGTAACATTTGCTTCGTCCATTCCTTTTCAACATTTCTTACCACGATCATATTGCGATATTATCCCAAAACATTTCCTCAATCTCCTAAGCGTGTGACCCGTTAGGTTTTCGATTTTTGGCCACTTGAACTATCTTTTAATTTGAGCAAATCATAAATGGTTTCATTACGCCAATTTACTGGAAAATAAGTGGGTTGACATGCGAACTCTTTGATAGTCAATTATCCAACTTACGAACCTTTCCATAGGCAATTGTTGTGCAATTCGTCCTTTCACTATTCTATATTCCACTTAGTTCGGAGTATGGGTCACGTGTCAACTCCCACTAGACTAACTACGTCACATCTAGTCCAAGCGATATTAGTTCTCGTTCAGGGAATCTCATTACTCTTTATGTCATTGAAGACTCTCTTCATGACACGTCTACTTTGGCCAGAGATTCTTGAGTAATGACCCTAATAAGAGGTTGTGGGTATCATCTCTTTCTATCAAAAGTGGTTAATCCTTTATTGGTTACCTAGTTACCTTCAAATACATTAGTTGTACCCAATCACTACCCTATGAGCAACCTCATCTTGAGGCAACAAGGAATGATATCAAAGCACATGATCAATATCCAAGATATCTTTGAGTACCTCAAGTCTAAGGATATTTGTACCATTTCTATGATGAGATTAATGATCGACATTTGATAGATCACCCATATGATAATCTCATAGCCAGTCATCCGATGTACTTACTACTCTTAGTAAACATCCACATGTTAACTTTAAACATCTCATGCTTACAGTTTATGAGATCCACTGCTTAATCAAATCAAGGAGTATAATATGTGTTGGTCTATCCATATTAACAATGTCATGTCTCATTAATTCTATGACTAGGGATAATTTAGATGCTAATATAATTACACATGATAGGAATATCATTATCATGATCTCATCATGATTTCCTTTATGCTATGTTTTGTATCATGGACTTCATCAACTCGATTTAAGATAGACATCAATTCATAATATGAATATCAGATTAATGAAAATTGCTTTTCACTTTATTAATCAAAATAAAGTTTGTACAAAAGTGCTAAAAATGGTTGCCTTTAGAGCACTACTCTAACATTTATGTCCTTCGGTTGAGAGATATAGAGAGAGTCCCCAAATGTTTGAATATATGATGTATAATGGATTTTGAGTTGTTATGTCGTGTTTGAAAGGGTAGTTTATGCAGTTTTCCTTGCTTACATACATCACAAAAGGACAAATTATTTAGATTAATATTGAACTTCATTGAACTTAGAATTTGTTTCAATATACTGTTGGATGGATGTCCTAGTTTGACATGCCAAACATTGACATTCTTTTGTGCTAAGTTTGCCTCACAGTGGCTATCTTTTGAAGAAGAAAAATCTGTGTATTTTGAAAAACAAAAATCACTAGACTTATGAGTAGGATGTGGTTGTATGACTAGCCTGGTTTTGTTTTGTGGTGTGGTAGCTTCAAGACTATATAGGTCATCCCGAAGCACTCCCCTAAGCAGAACATTCCTTAATACCTTGTCCTTAAATAGACAATTAACATTAGTAAACTCAACAGTAATCTTGTTATCTTTGGTAAGTTTAGATATACTTAGTAGGTTTTTGGTTATATTTAGAACATGTAGGATTTGTTTCAATACAATAGGTGTGTGTATGTTGTCTTGGAAATGGATATGAGAACAACCAACATTAGCTATAGGAAGAGAATTACCATTACCAACAGTAAGTTGGTCCTTGCCACCATTCTCGAAGCTTATTGAGAGATTGTTGAGGTCTGTTGTTACATGATTTGTAATCTCACTATCTACAAACCACGTATTGTCACTGACTGGTTCAGAAGAGGGATAACCTTGTTAATTAAAGACCAAGTAAGATTGAGGGTTACTTTGTGTATTGCTTTTGTGTAGATTGATGAGTGAAGTTGTTTTGTTTCCATGATTGTGTAGTGTTGCCCAGCCACGATATATTAAATTGTTTGCGACATTTTAAAGCCTCATGTCTAGGTTTGTGGCATCACTGACCAAAAACTCTATTTTCATTCCATCTGCCTCCTTTTCCACGACCTCCTCTGCCTCTAAATCCACTTCTTCCACCTTGATTGTTTCGGTTCTGGTTATTGTTATTGTAAGTTGCAAGGTTGGCATGAAATATTTGCCTGAGCAACTGTGTTCAACTGTTCTATCCTTGTTTCATGCATCGTGAGAGAGTATTGCACTTCTTGTAAATTGTATTATACTGTTCTATCCTTGTTTCATGCATCATAAGAGAGTATTGTACTTCTTGCAGAGATGAAGTTTTCATGGAGTGTGTTAAATAAACCACAATAGGATCATATTCATGAACAAGACCATTGAGAGAACTTAATATTAGTTCATATTCTATGATGACATATCCAACAACTTGGAGTGAATCTCCTATGGATTTAACTTTCTGTATGTATTCAAATATGATGTGTGATTCTTTTTTAATTGTTGAGAGTTGAGGTTTTAGTTACAGGACTCTAACCATGAAAGTTTGAACATAAAGACTCTCTAGGATTTGCCATACTTGGTAGTATGAATTAGACTGATTTACTTGCCCGATCACTTCTTCTCCAATGGTTGAGAGCAACCAACCTAGCAACAACTGATCTGTTCTACGCCATGCTTTGTAATCTAGGTTTTGGTTTGATCCATGTCCACAGTGATGAACTAAGAAGAAGGTACACTGTTGATAAAACTTCCAAGTTAAAGAGCTCTTAATAGGAAGATTAGAGTTTTTGCTAAGATGAGAAAATCAAGAGAAGGGGTGGAAGATTGCGAAGCATTTTGGCTAGTGACTATGAGCCAGAGATAGGATCCATTGACGTTGGTAACAGACGCAGCTCTGATACTATGTAAAGATTTATGAAAGGAATGGTTATTTTACTTATCTCTCTGTAAACATTTATATATACGCTTGGTGAATCATTCAGATACAACAGAAATAAAACAAACGATTGTGGGTATTCTGTTTCAATAGAAAGTGTAAGACAACCGTACTTTCTATTCTTCCACAAAATCATCCTGAAATAAACAAACACATCACATCAACCGAATTTATGTCGGAGACCATTTATTGATTTGACTAGAGCGAATGAAAGGGAACTCTAAGAGTTTGAATGATCCAAAGAAAGGGAAGCTTGGACGACCACAACCCAAAATCAATACTAGAAAGATCAATAATTTACTCTAAAAACATTTCCAATACATGTATATCTATGAAAAACTCTAGGTTGTTCCCCCAGAATTGGTTTGGCAAGACACGGAAACCGTACGTGATGTCCATAAACCAACTGCTAGCAACTTTTTACCCTCACTGGCAACAGAACCTTCACAGGCTGAAAAATACGATCGGATAGTGCCAACTTCTGGATCAAATATTATCTTTCATCTAATCCAGCAGCTGCAGCAGGTTGCTCAGTACCCACAGAGGCTTTCTTGCTTCCTGGCCCTGCAGAAACTTTAACCATTGCTGGTCTCAAAAGTCGATCTCCAAGGAGAAAGCCTCTCCGAAATTCTTGAGTTATAATCCCTTCCCTGTACTCCTGAGACTCTTCTCGTGCTATAGCTTCATGCAGCTACAGCAGGATATTATGGCAATTAAATACTTTAGATATATATAATATAAGAATACAGAAAGGCTATATTTCTATATGTATGTGCCCGCATAAACTTGAATGTGTATATTCGACTTAAAACCTTTATGATAAAATCCCTAAAACTTATTCTTTAACTCCAAATAATACAGACTGAGAAGTTAATTGCAGTTTCTAAGCTGGCCCTATCCAACCATGCAAAAGACCACCCACAGCAAGCTATTAACATCACATGTCCATCAAAGTCCTCCATATACAAATTGCTGGAATTCTTCATTCAATGTTTACTTAGATTTGGAATTACTGCATTTCTAACAATAAAAGAAAAAAAAATGTGTTGTGCAAGCATGTTTTTGTGACTCCGTGTATGTATGTCCTTCCTGTTAAATCCTATGTGTACATGCCCTTACTGGGAGCAGATAATCAGCATGCAGAAACAAGAACCGTGAATAAAGGACTAAGCACACCATCTGAATAAGTTCCAGAGTAGTCACTCACCAAGGGATCAAAAGGCTTTCCCACTGTTGCTACAACAGCCACACGCAAGCTTCTCATGATTTCTACAAATTGCTTGTAGATACCCTGGTAACTAGTGTCAATCTTCTTTTCCATCTCTGTTTCAGGTTTTATTTGATCCTTAGCTCTTTCAAAGTTGTCAACCATGGGCAAAAGGCTCTCAATTACTTCACCCTGAGCATCACTCCTGATGTTAATTCTCTCCTTCTCTGACCTTTTCCTAAAATTATCAAAATCTGCCTGCAGGCGTATGTATTTTTCTTTTCCTGAAGTTATCTCTGCTGATAGGGTTGAAACTTTCTGCACTAATATATTATTTTCATTTTCTATACCACTTATCTTAGCCTCCACGTCTGCTATAGTCTTCTTGTCCCCAATAAGGATAGCCTCTTTGTAAATTCTCAAGAGGCTTATCAAGCTAGATGCATTTTTCTGATCTGTTTCGTCTTCAAATTCATTCACTTCATTAAGCTGATTCTCATCTCTGTCATTTGTCTGAATTGATGAGGAGACAAGTTAAAGGTAAAACTAAAAGTTAGGAAGAGTGAAACTTCTACTGACGAAAATGTAAAATCTACAAAGTAAAAACACATGGAATGAAGTCACCTTTTCTTCACAAAAAGTATCAAGCATAAGGTGGATTAGCACAAAAAGAAAGGGATTCTATCATTCAATTGCAGATTTCAGCACTTAGCTCAAAGTTAATGTCACATGGTCTTCTGGAGAAACTAAAAAACCAATGATGCCAAACCTTCTTAATTGATGAAATGTGCATGAAAATAATTGAACAAACGTTATACAGATTCAATCATAATTCAGTCTGTCCATGCCAAACTATGTACAATAGTCAACAGAACACATAGTCACATTATAACCAAAACATGCTGTTCTACTAAGGCAGATGGAAATAAAACGTGCGGAACCATTAGAAATGATGGATGGGAGATCCAGAAAAGTGTACCTCAACATACAAAGGACATGGAATACAACAAACCGATTTTAAAAACCTGATATATGCTCCTTTCTTATTAACAGAAAGAAAAACTGCAAACTCCTTAACTGATAAAACTACAAAAAATGCGTCAGTTGAAGCCTAAATTAACACATTTGAGTAACAAGATAAACATTGGGTTGGGAAATTTTAGAAATCTAAACATGACTTTGTTTCACTTGTTTTGCGTTTGCATGCTCCAAGTGTCCATAAACTACTCCAAAATTACAGCAGCCCAGAGGCGATAATGTCCAAACAATGACATGACCTAACCCATAGGTAACCTCATGTATCAAGAATTGACAAAACGTATAGCCCTTCGTAGACTTTGTTTATTAGATCTGTCACAGCTATAACATGCAATGGCTCCAAAGAGATCAGGAAAGTTACCAACTAAAACGGTCAATTTTGAAAATTGGCAGCACAACTCCAATGAATCACAACTATTAGCTTACACACATCCAACGATAAAACATTAATATAAAGCAACGGAAATAGAGAAGAAGTCAAGAAATTAAAAACGCGTTAACCAAAAGAAGTCAAGAAATTAAAAATTAAAGAAGAAGATGGATACATACGGAGGGAGAGGGTGAAACATAAGCCTTAAAAGAAAGCGAATTGCTGAACTTGTTGGTGCTGATGACGGGAGAAGAAAATCCAAAGGTGGGTTTGGAGAGAGAAGGCTTAAAATGGAAAGAACCAAGAGTTATAGAGGACGGGGTGTTAATGATATTTAGGGTTTTGGAGGGTTTTAAAGAGATACACAAAGGATGAAGAGAAGGAGCTAGCAAAGAGTGGTTACAGAGAGAAACAGCCATGGACAGATGATAGAATCCAAAAGCTGGTTTTGTTTTCTAACAAGTTTGCGTCTGTGTGTGTGGGATGCTAACTCTAATCCTGTTGCTCGCCTCCTGAACACTCTCTCTCTCTCTCTTCAAATTTGATGGCTCATCGAAACAACCGAAAGGCTTGTCCTCCGCAAAGTCTCGTTTATTTTATGGAAGGAAATGGCAGTAGGTAAGTTGTTGAACTTGAACTTGAACCTTTTACTTGACATTTCAACCCCCTCGTGTAAATTTTGGAGCCTGGCTATTCCATTCATTTTAGTTTTAAGACTATGTTTGATTGAAAAAAGATTTTTAATGGGACGAGAATAGAATAATTTATAATATAATATAATAAAATATTATTTATTATTTTATTTTAAAATTTATCTTATTTTTATTTTTAAAATATAATGAGATGTAACATAAAACTCTTCCTTTTTATCATATTTCGTTCCATTTTATTTTATTATATTTTTTTAAACAATTGAATAATATTACATTATATTTTATTCCATTAATAATCCCTACTGAACATAATTTAAGTTAAAAAACCAACGCTTACACTCATTCCCGCTCAGGAAGGAAACCACTTTCCTCGCATTTGGTAATTCATTATTAACGTGCGAACCAAAAAGCAAAAGCTTGCTTCAGCTTGAACTTGATTTAAACTTCGATTAGATCACTTAATTTAAACTTCAGTTAGATCTATTAAAACTCAAATCAAACAAAATTAAACATATATGTTTTTAATTTCTTAAAAACACCATTTATTTAAAATTTTAAACTTTAAATCAAACCGAATAATTCAAAGTAAAATTCAATCCAAAGCTTAAAATTTTTATTAAAAAAACTTAATCCTAATTTAAAGTTCAATCAATTCAAATCAAATCTGAGTCACTTTGAAACAACACATTATTTCAATCTATTGATCATGTTATATATATATATATATAATTGCCCATTGCTAGGCACGATTACGTAACAGTTTTTATATATATAGTAAGTGTAACATTGTTTTCTGGATGAAACAGCATTCTCCAAATTCCCTTCTCAGAAGAAGAGGAAACCACAATTAAGTTCGTAGTGCTGTGATTTTGAAACATGAAAATTACATGAATAGAGAAAATCTGACAACCGAACTAGGGGAAGACAACTTGTGGCAATCTCATGCGAACTACGCACATTCCAAAAACTCATCAAAATCCCATCTTAAAATGTATATATCAGGTCACAATTGTCTCTGTCTCAGTTGCCACTTCGGCCAACTGAAAATTCTTGCGTCACTAGTCCACTACCCTAACATCTAAAGAAGAGGTCAGCTTCCAACTGCTAATAGTACCTGCAAGCATAGAGCAGCAAAAGAATTATATTTAAAAATATAAAAAAAGATTGACCCTCAAGGGGTGTGACTCGATGATTGAGAGCGAGGCTTGATTTCGGTTAGGTCTCAGGTTCGATTTCCTGCTAGCCTCTCTTGTAAGTAAAGTGTTCAAAAAAAAAATAAAAAAATGAAAAAAGATTTGCTAATGTAAATATAGCAACTATTGCAGAATTCGCTCAAGCTCATTTACTTACTGTTTCCTCAAAAGAAATATGAAGAGAAACAATTAATCTTGACTGATTTTAACAGAGCATTAAAAGAAGAAAGCTATAAAGAGTAACATGAAGTAAGGCATGCCCATCCTCCACACATGTAAACCATGATTAGCTTTCAGGAACGAACATATGTAGAATGGCTTGTCCATAATGTGGAATGGAAGTTTTTGAAATAGGTAACTAATACAACCAAATGTAAAGGGTGTGGCAAAAGTTTTTGTTTGCCATCCTCACTTCTGCTATTCAACTGAGGCAAACTTCCTAAAAGCTTTGCCTCTGATAATTTAAACGAATGTCACTTCAGAAATCCATTCATCCAATAAATCTTTGAACTTGAATATCAAATATAAAGAAATCAGCATAATCATGGCAGGTCAAATAGGATTTCCATCTTGGCAAGCCAGGCTTACTTCTGCTGTATAAAGAAGATAGTGATGATACGCACTTTGTGATGACATACTGCAACAAGTTTTAACAAGTTAAAGTGTCATTTTGAGACCATTATAGATCCTAGTAGTGAAGAAAGCCAACTCAATAGTTGAGATTACTCCGCAAATGAACTAATTCAACCAATTCTTTCTTTAATATACATCTTAAACTGATTATACCAGTCATAAAATCCATGACAGACTAGTCGTTTCACATAAGGGTAAAAGTTTTGGAAGTAAGCTACCTGTACAGATACTTAACTGTGTGACGGGATGCAAACATTAGTTCACAAGGAGCAAGCTTCAACAGCTGAGGCTCTTTGACATCCAACATCAATTCTGCTGAGTAGTTCTGTATAAGATGAAGTTGTATGAAGATCTTGGTCACTGTTTATGTCTTCTGTTTCATTGTCCCCCTTACTGCCATTGTCTTCCATGGATCCAACATTCTCGAAACCATTTTCAACAGGCTGATTCATGTGAATGATCTTACCGAATAGCTGAATTGTGCTATTACCAACTTTTATGGGGTTGCAAAACTGGTTTCCAATAAGATTGCCCGAAGAATGCACACTACTATGACTATCTGGTGACAAATTCTCAGATTGTGAACTCCCAATGTTCAGCTCAGTACACACGTTTTTCAACTTTGGCACCATATTATTGCCAAAGGGAACATCAGATCGCATCTGAGAAACATTGTCATTTAAAAGGTTGGAAAAGCTCAATATAGAGAAAGGATCTTGCCTGGCTCCCTGCATGCCAGCAGGAAAATTGTGGTTATTCAACAAGGGTGGGGTCATGTTCCCAATTGCCGAATTTGTTAGATCTGACAGCGGGAAAAAGAGTTCTCGCTCTCTATCTGTCAGCAATCCAGAATATTCAGGAAATCTGAATTTCTTTGAGGGGTGAAAAGTGACATTAAACTGTGATGTGGGGGAAACAACTTCAACTTGCCAAGGGCTCACTCTCTTTGCATTTTGAAGAACTTCAGGTTCATCCCAAATAACCTGTATCACACACACGCGCGCACACAGAGAGGAAGAAGTGAATAAAGAAAAAATACATTTAAAATAATGTATAGCCTAGTAAAATTAATATTCACAAGTTCAATCAAAAAACAAAAGAAAGAAGAATAAAAGAAAAGAATATAAATCAAATTTTTCGTTTTATTTCCGTAGACTATTTAATTATGCAAATGTGTGACATGAAGAATCAAGGACATCAATATCATACTATCATTAAATCCATATTCACTTGGTTAATGCAGGCAAGTAAAATCTAGCTTGAAATAATTAAACTTTGTTTTACAACTGTTTGGTAGATTATAAAGACGACATGCTTGCACGAAAAGTTGCAGCAAACACAAGTAATATCCACTTCCTAATGCATATGCAAATTCTTCGTGTTCAAGAAGTACTGTAAATTTAATTTCAATTGGTTGAATTGTTTCCCAAAAACTTCCTAACCTAGCGATTCTTAAAATAGGCCACTATAATCAGCGAGCACATAGTTGCCATGTAGCGACCTTGTTTCATATACTCCAGAAAATTTACACGACAAACGTTTTCAGCAATGATCAAAGCATACAGATATCAAAATTTTTCCTTCACAGTGGTTTTCAATTCAAGAGAACTATTTTTGGCCCATAAACATGCATATACACGTGTATATACCTGAAGCATGCGCCAAGGAGAGCCATGCCATGGCCCACAATCGGGCGTAGAAGCAGCAGCAACCGTGCCCTGAAACCACGTCATTCTCGACGAGTCCTCTGTCTCCATCGCCATCTTCACTCTCATTCCCGGACTCCAGAAAACGTTCAGCGAAGCCTCCACCACCTCAGCTCTCACCACAAATTCCGAATAACAACCCACTCTCGGGTAATACACCACCTCAAACGGCAACCCCTGCACCGCCCTCTCCGCCGCCTCGGCCACAGCCTCCGACGATACCCTTCCTCGTCCATTCCTCGAAAATCCCTCCTTCTGAACTTTCACTTCGCGCTGTCCACTCGGTCCTCCTCCACCAATCTGCTCCTGCCACCTGGAGAAATCCCCTCCGTTGTTATTGTTGAATTTCAGAGACCTACGCACTCCGATGAACATCTGCCCCCTGGAATTCCTCATAAAAACCACAGAATCACCAGCGATCAACTTTTTGTTGTTCACAAACTTGCTCCATCCAGTAGTCAACAAGTGCCTTCTCGGCGTCCCGCGATAAATGTGCCTGAACTCCCAAGTAACTCCATGAATGTCGGTAACTTGCAGCTTCTGTACAGGCGGATCCGCTTGGTAGTTCAATGGCGGGAAGATTGAATCAGCGCAAAACCTCGGGACCGAGAAACCGCCGCCATTATTGGCATCAGAAGGAGTTAGGATCTTAGCGAACGCCACTATTTCATCGTCATCAAAGTCTCCAACGCCATCACGTGAGAGGCTAGGAGAGGTTTCTAGAAGGCCGGCGGGAGGAGAAGATAGAGGAACAAGGAGGAGCTTAGTGTAGACCTCGTCGGTGACAGGATCAGCGAGGAAATAGACGTCGGAGATTCGGCAAGGAATGAAGGGTTTAGAGGGAAGGAGATTGGACAGAAAGGGAGTGGACGTAGGAGAAAAAGCTTGCTCCAAGTGGCCTTGGGGGAAATAAAAAACCCTAGAGTCGACAGTGGGGATTTGGAACCAGGAGCCGGCACAGGCACGCCAGATCCGCGGGTCGATTAGGCGGACGTCTGAGGCGGGCGGCTTTGGCATTGGACTGTTAGGGTTAGGAAAAGTTGAGAGATAAGAAGGGTTTGGTCAACATATCATCGAAGCTCTCTGCAAGTGTGTGCCGTGCCGTTCCGTGCCGTGCCGTCCGGGGCTGCGAGATGAGGCACAGCGCATCACAGCACAGGAGACAGGACTCAGAAGGAGCAAAGCAATAGTAGTTGATTTGGTTATTTATTTATTTTTATTTTGGGATACATACATACATTATTACTTTCTGTTCTGTAAGTAACTCTACTCACCCAATCTTCCTATTTGCTTCTCAAATTACATTTGTGTTTTTTTTTTTGGCCTTTCTACTTGAATTTGCACACATTCTAAACGTCCCGGTCTGCTAGGTCAGTTATGTAGGCCCACATTATCCTTTGTTCAAATTTTCGAAAAAGATTTAAGAAAGAAGGACGACGTCTGTAAGTAGTATTCTGAAATAAGAAAAGCTTTAGTTTAAATAGATGTGATATTTTAACTGCCTTACTGAAATTCTAAATCAAGTTCGAATTACAAGAAAAGATTGTAAAACAAAAAATTTTAAAATTTATCCATTGCCAAATCCCTGGGGCAACTGCTGCCAACCAATTGCGGTTTGCTTTCCAAAAATACGTCCCACAATTGAGTTTTGATCTTTTGTTTAATATTATAGTGTCTTATTATGTTCTATAAATTTCAGTTATTTATTTATGTAAATTCTACGTGAAATCCGTATAAATGAATGGCTGAGATTTATAGAACGGAATAAAACACCATAATATTGGACAAAGAATCTCGCCTCTCTCGTAATTTCCCCACTTAAAACAAGCTCTTTTCAAATAGCATTTATCTTCCTGCAGAATTCCAATTTACTCAACTGTCTCTATTAGCTTGGAAACGAATTGTGACAGCACCAAAACTCAATGAATGGTGAATTTTGTTGTGTTAAAAGCTTCTTTCTTCCTCATTTAGCGAAATAGAGAGAATTGGGCCAATGGGAATCAAACGAGACGGCCGGCACTCCATATGTAACAACCATTGTATCTTTCTTATAACCAAGTCTTGCTTATTAAATGGATTGAGAGTTTACTCATGATCATTTAGACGTAAAACATAATACATAAATCCTTTTACAGTAAAGAGAAATTTTCTTTTAAATTTTAAAATAAAATATCTTGTTCTTTAAATAAATTTGGAGAAACTTTTGTTTTTTATCTTAGTTTTTAATTTTTATTTTCTGTTTTTAATTTTTTAAATAAAAGCAAAAACACTTTTGGTTGTTAATGTCAATAAAATTATATTTTTTATTACTGATAATAATTACATATAAGATAAAACTTAATGATAAATTAGTTTTAATTAATTAAATTTATTTTAATCTCTTATATAATATTTATTAATAAATTATCAATAAGATTATTTTATTATATTAAAATAAATAATTTAA
>JANZLH020000102.1:12240-23730 GCA_026770325.2 Erythroxylum fimbriatum
ACCTGTGTCACCATAGAGTAGTACCTTATATAAGCAATACTTGCTAGGTTTAGGTCACCATTAATGAATGGGCCGACTGGCCCACATGTCATTCCGGGTCTGGGCCTGGGCCTAGCGAGACCGACCCAACCAAGAAGCATTGAGGAGGAGATTAAGAGCACCACTAGGGTGCCATAAGCCATACCAAAACTATGTGTTCTCCCCGTTTATAACTTTGTGCTCGATAAATTAGGATAATTTCTCCCCATTTCTAACTTTGTGCTTGATAAACCAGGATAACTTTCTGCCAACTGCAACTTCTTAAAACTTGGACATGAATACACTTAACCTATAATGATTCTTGATCTGCAAATAGTCTAAAGGTTCCTTTGGCTTAGAGGACCTTATTCATTATTTTTAGTACTTTGATCCCCAACCTTCCATGCTTCTTAGATTTACAAACTTCCATTCACTTTACCTTAGGTTTGGAGCTATTGTTGAGATTACCTCTTCAAAGAAAGTTTTTTGCAACAATCTCTTTGATTGGGTTATTGAAGTCCTCAAATTTAGTTATGATTCACTAAACTCTTATTGTAGTAGTGGAGCCAGGTTGAATCACAAGAGAATATTAATTTATTAAATTCAATTTTCTAAACAAATTAGGGGTTTATGACTAATTAACTAATAAACTAAAATTAACAAAGAATCAAAATTATTAAATAAAAATGAAATTTGAAAAATTCAATTTTAATTAACTTCGATTCAAGAAAAAGACCTCACCCAATCGTAACTTTGATAAATGGATTAAAAAGAATAATTTTTACAATTTAAGCAATTGGTTTGAAACCTATTATGATAGCCATAATAAGTCTTAAACCCTAAATTAATTGGTTCAAACTCAACATTTAAACCAAAACTTATCATTAACTAATTGGGTATGATAACATTCCATATCACTTAAAATGAGAACAATAAGCTTAGTAAAAAAGACTAAACCCTAAATTAAATAATTAAGATAGCTATAACTATTCAATTTAGTTTTTTTGGTTTCTCATAAGTCAAATATACAACTTCATAAAAAACCTGTTTGCTACTTCTACCAATCCTTCAAGACAATTACGAATAGTTGAATTCATAGATAGCTGTAGAATAATTAGAGTTGCACAAGGCTCTCCACTTTGTAGGAGTCTGGGGAGGATGTATGTAACTTTCCCTTTGTATTTTTACAAAGAGGTTGTTTCATGACTTGAACCTGTGACCTTATGGTCACAAAAAAGTAACTTTTTCAGTTGCTCCAAGGCTCAACCTCTACCAGTTGAATTAATTCTTTAGATCAATCAATATTAATTATTTAAGTAATATATGAACACAAAACACTTGAATTAAAATAAAAATGTAGGTTTAGAAGAAAAACTCACAAGGTTACAACTAGAGTTTTGAATCTCCTTGAATCAAAATATTTAGAATTAATTACATATAGATTTAGTTCCAATATTAAAAATAGAAGAAAAGATGAGAGATGAAGAGAAAACACAAAGAAAACAAAATGGGGTGATATGGAGAAGTAAAGAATGTGTTTTTCTCCTCTCTTCCTACTACTCCCAAAAATGAGCTTCCTTTTATTTTGCCAAGATCCCTATCTAAACAAATCCAAATCCCTACATAATAAGGCAAGAAATAAGTTTCTTAATTGAATTCAAATTCTTGGAGTGAATCTAAACATTAAGCGCGATCACTCCTTATCCACTGTAGTAATCTGTCTACTTTTTCCAATTTAAGCAACAAAATAAAAGAGATAGATCTAATTAATATAACTAAATAACATCTCATCAAATTCTCCTATACGACACTCATGCTTGTTGATAAATGCATAATTGACTATATTTATATATCCATATTTAGTTTGTTTTGCTTGTTATTTAATAGTTATAAAATATTTTTTGTACTTATTTTGCTTCAAGTGTGTTTGTAAGTGATAATTGCCTTCATAGACCAAACAGAGAAGAATTTGGGTAAAATTGTGGAATCAAATGAAAATTTTAAGCAACTTTTATGATACATAGCTGTGTGTAGCGACCGTGTAAGTCACTATAAACATACGGGGCTTCGAAGAAACTACTTATGCCTGGGTAAAGATACACATCCATGTATGTTGACATGTATATTACCCGTTTAAGCTCCTACAACCATGTAAAGTTAGTGCTCTTGAGATACATGATCACCTAAACAATCGTATGAGTGACCGCATATGTCCCAAAAATCCTAGTTCTTACCATAAAAGGATATTATTGAAGGCTACATAGGGGAATAATTTTAGAGTCGTATTAAATACCAGAGAAGAAGCAGTTCTAAACAAAGGATGAAGAAAACACGAAGATTACGTCATAAGTCTTCAATCCAAATTGCAAGAAGATTTCATTAGAGACAAAAAGGGGAGATAGAATATGAATCCTTTTATTTCTATTTGTTCTTATGAATATTTCATATTGGATTTGTTTTCTATGTTTAGGAACTAAGTTGGTTAGTGCATAAGTGTGTTGAACTCTAAGTTGGCATGATAATATGATATACTCTTTTATTCAATAAAATTTTATTGATTGATTTATTGCGATTCAATTATGTATTTAGATTCTTGAACGAATATGTCCAAAATATTAGTTCAATCTTTGATTTGATATGATTTAGATTGAGAAATCCTTTCATATGAATAGTTCTACCATAGTTGGAAAGAGTTGCATACAAACCTAGAGATAGGCTGACATACATCTTTTAGATTAGGGTCAAACCTAATAATGAAATTCACCAATTGAGTAATGCAATCTTAGGGGTTTTAACTAGAAAGAAATTTCAGTTAATTAACTGAGGGTTAGTTATTAATAGTCTTGAAACAGATATTAACATAAGATAGGAAGTTTTATGGTATAATAATCAACAATTTAATTGCATAATAAAGGGTTAGTGTTTAGGATATCTTAGGGGGATTCATCATTTAGGTGCTACTTATTTGATATTGTCTAATCATAACATTTTCTTCATCCTAGTTCATTATTGTGTTAACTTTAGTTTAGTTTGTTTAGTTTAATTTTTAATTAATTTCACAACCTGATTTGGTGGTTAGATAATAGAGAAAATGTTAATACTAGTATTTACAGTTCTTGTGTGATCGACCCGTACTTGTTAGTGCTAACTACCACTATAACATACACTTACGGTTAAAAATTATAATTATTAAAAGAACAAATGAAATTAAATCAAGTTTTTGGCATCGTTATTGGGGATTATAATATTATGAAAGCCTAGCTTTTACTAATCTAATTATTATTTCAAATTTTATTTTTATATTTATTTATTTACTTATTCATTTGCATGTCTATTTATTTATCTTTTGAACTTCTCTATTTTGACTTGTGTTTATTGCTTATTGATCGTGTTGTTCGAACTTTGAAATTTATAAGCCCTCAAATACCACAACACAGTGGTCGCGACTGTAATATAAGAGATGTCGATCCTACAAAGAGTGGGAGTAATCTAATCCTAAAATCTAAGGCTAAAAAGATATGAAACTCAAAATAAACAATGCAACGGAAAGTAATCACGAGAATGGAATTCAGCCACTTAAATCAGAAGTTAAACATGAAAGTATTAACAAGTGAGCAATATGCAATCACAACAGAAATCAACCTAAGGAATTTACCAATTTATGAGGGAGGGATTTTACTTATCATTAATGCTAAACTAGTCGATTATGTTTCAATGGAGTGTCAGTTCTAGACTATACTAGGGTTGATTACTTTCTCTCGAGTTATGACCATTAAACCTTAAATTATAAATCCTAATCAGATTATGAAATTTGCAATCTCTCAATTTACAAATTATCCAAAACTCTAATTAGATCTAAAGCACTCTAATAAACTATTAGAACATCACAGGATCTCTCTCTGCACATTACCAATATAATTTGTCACGATTTCTATTAAATTTTCTAACTCTCCTTAATCCGATTTAATCATTTTTCATTCAGTTCACCCTCTCAGTTTATTGCCAAATTATGCAAGAACACAATCAAATCACGAAATTCATCCAATAAACACAATCAAATAAATTATCATTAAATCAAAATAAAGTCCCGAAGGAGAGTTTAGAACACCATCAATATTCCAAATCCTATCACCATGCTATCCATCTCAATTCTTATTCCATTAGCTAGTTAGAGCCTTGTGAAAAAGAAGCAATTTTCTTAGGATAGGTAGGCAAATACTAATTACTTATAGGCGACTTATCTTTATCCATATCTAAAATACTGGGGATGAAATTACTATAAGAGGGAATGCTCATACCATGGAAAGATCTATCCCTATAACCTAGTTTTCTATTGCATAATCTGCCCTTCTTTCACTAAAATTACTTGCTATACCAGTGCATTTATCCTTAGTTTTCATATCTAGCTTGCTTGCTCACTTCCATAACTAATCTAATTAGAAAGAAAAACTTTAATTGATCCTAGAAAAATTATAAACCTTATTGAATTAAAGGGTACTCCCTATGGATAGAAGAAAGAAAGGCAAGATTAGCATGAATGGACTTTAAGTATATGGATAACAACTAGCCCTCTTACTATATAGAAATGAGTAAGTAAAAAGTAGCCCTTGATTGACCTATGATATCATAGAATAATATAGTGTAACATATAGGGCTTGGAATATTATTCCTTTAAGTTAGTTAAGCCCTTTACCTATTAGCACTAAATTGAAAGCATTCAACCAAACTTACATAGAAACTTAATGAACTCTTAAGACTAATGAGAGAGACTAACTAAAAAGAAGCATTCAAGAGATACTTAAAAAGGAGCTTCAATAGGAGTTGACTTATGGACAAAACAGAAAACAAGAAAAGGAGGAGCCTTTCTATCGTAAACGTGAAATAAGATAGCAATAGACCGAAGAGGCTTAGAGCCAATGGATCACTCATGGACATAGAAATTCCTAGCTAATAGGATAGCGCCATTTAGACCAATATCCACTGAGGGAAGAAAGTCATTCCTTGATGTGACGTAGGCTTTAACACTTTTAGCAAGCTCTTATACTCAAGGCTTTAAACTCTTCTATAATGCCGATGAGATATAACTCTCTTGGTTACCCCCCAAAAAGATTATCTTATAATAGTTGTTCTCATAAATTTGTGCAGTGTAAGCCTACCTATTAGTTATAGGTAACCCTTTCATTTTTTCTTTTACCAGATATGGTGAATCCATCAAAATAATTGCTTTATCTAGAGAGTAAAATGTAATTTTTATTTTATTGGTCCCTTTTGTAAGCCCCCCAAAAAGGCTTATAATCTAAGCCATTTTTAAGTCTAATAAGGAATTAGGCGCTAAGCTATTTATAACCTTGGAGACCTAAACGGATCTTCGACTAGGCCTAAAAGAAATCTTTGGTTTCTACATTTTGACTAATTTTCAGTTTTTAGTGCATTTGTTGATAAATGAGTTGGAATGCATTAGGGATGGCCTATTGGCATCCTTCCTTTTTGATAAGATATGATCCAAGGGGTTTATTGATAACCTAGAGTGCATAGCAAGTTCCCAAACCCTTGAGGATCTACCACATGATCGAAAACATAGATCATTGAATGCTTCCACCTAGTTGAGCATTATTCTATAATTAAGATGAGATTTGCACGTTGTAGCATTTTTATCTAACTAAATAGGCCTTTTATAAAATGTAATTTCATTTAGATTTAGTTGATGGAGCTTAAATCTAACTCCTCTTTATCTTGTCCTTAATCTTAAGTTATAAGCCTAGCTAGCCTAGCTAGGTTTTTAATGTTGAGATTATTCTTTTTTTTGTGACCTAGTTGTTGATTGTCTCTTTTCCCTATAGGAGAATGCCCTTCATCTCATTAGGGAAAAAAAAGGTAGGTGCTACTTTTTAAATCTAAAACTAAAAACATTCTTGTTTTTGTGACAAGGATGTTAGTAAAGGGTTGACTACCTCATCACTTAGTAACTTGGTAGTTAAGTCCTTTTGTGTCCTTGCTACTTATTATTAGTTATTAGTAGTTAGGTCCTTTCACTTTAATAGGGAAGTTAACGATAATGAGAACTATAGCTTCGATAACTGCTAGCAACCCTTCAGGTCAAAGCTAGTATTATGATAGCTTCTCTTATGAATTAGAGGGGTTGGATACATACGAGAAAACCTTGTGCCTCAAGGCCATTCGCTTTCTGGTAGAGATATGGAATTAAAATTAGGAAGTGCTAAAAGAGAAAGGATCTCGAGTCATTGTGTCTCTTAACTTAAAAATAGGATGTGGTTTCTATCTCACTCTTACTTTTGCATAGGCATAATCACTCTTGCATTTTGATAAGAAAATGAAAGGAAAAGGATGCCACTATTTAAATATTTTAAAAAAGGCACACTTATATTTTATCACCCTGTTCCCCCTTTCTCTAATAAGATGTTTAGGAAACTAGAATTCATTTAGTAAGACAGCTCGTGAGTGATCAAACCAATTCCTGATTTCAAGAGTTTACGAATGCGTAAGGCAAGGTGTGCTTCTCTTCCAATCGAATATATTTGATTAATGCCAAGAGCATGGCTATACTAGTTTGATGATTCAAAGAAATAAGTGGCTATTAACCCCCAAAGTCTAGTTAATGTTATTAATTTGCCATCCATCAATCTTATTCTGTCATATTCTTTATATTATTGAAAAATTCTCCTATTCCACATAAGGCACCTATTTGCAAACAAACCATTTTAGAGATTTATAGTCTCAAATAAAGTACTTCTCGAATATTCAATAGTACTGTCTTTTTGTGGCAGTCAAACTAATAAACTTTTATGATTCACTATTCTAAAAAGCTAAAAGGCTATGCTAAAAGTTATTTAAAAACCTTACCTCATGACAGCTTTGAGAGTAGATGGAGCATCCTCTAATAGGCATGGCTTCGATGCTATACTAGTGAAAGAAATTCCTTGACACTAATAGTTTAGTCGTAAGGTATAATCTTAGATCTTACTAACACGCTAATTAGAAGGCCCTTTGTTATGAATAAGAAGGAAGAGTGGGATGCAACATTAATAATGCCAACAGGAATGGAATAGAAGGACTCATAATACCACATTACCTTTTGTTATTCTTCTGGTTAGTAAAGAAAGTAAGAGTGTAGAGTGTAAGGAAGGAAAGTTAATTATGAGAGGTGCCTAGCAAGGTAGCATAACAGTATAGATCCCTTAGCTCTTATAGCTACGCTTCCATTCATTTAGCCTCTTTATTTAGGAGTTTTTTTAAATTTAATACTGATATAAATCCCCTTTGAATAAGAATAAGTTAATAAGAAATTTTTTATTGATGCCACAAATCATCTATAATTAACAGATCTCATCGATGCAATAAATCTAAGGTGACTAGTTAGTAAGGCTTACTAATTGATTACCGAATTATCGATTTTCTCTTTTCAAGAATTGACTATTGCAAGATCTAGTATTTAGTTATCAACACTTATAAAAGTTCTCCAAACTGATCTAAATGCCAATTTCATTGATCAATCAATCCGATTGCTTCTTTTTTTTTAGTTGTCCGAGATAAAAACTAAAGAATAGATTATCCCTTAGGGAACTTTATAGTTAATCTTTTTCTTCTCTTCCTATACACATGGTATAATTTTATTCCTCTTATTCTGGTTTGTTCCTCATTCTTCCTTTATAATAAAATATAATAGAAGTTTCTATTACTGAGGAAGTCTTTTCTCTGTTCCTCCTTTATTTCCTATTGCCTTTCTTATGTAGTAGCTACAGTAGGAGAAAAATGTTGACAAAAGAGGGATGTGTATATATATATATACATGACGACATCATGCCCTAAAGCAAGGAATGCCTTATTAGGCATTATATTCTTTCATGCACTGTGAGTTTAGTTTATTTTTCCTTAAGATTGGATGCAAAAAGGAATAGAACGTAATTTCGAAGCTTTAGTACTGACATCTTAGTGTGAAACTCTACCATCTTTACTGTTTTTGCCTCTTCTAAAAGGAATGCTCTTTATCATTTACCATTCATTATGTAACATTCATAAAGCCCTTCCTCCTCTTATTTAGGAAGAGAGAGTAGCCAGAAAGATGAGAAGTAAGAAGATTGACTATTGGGATAACAATATTTATATTGCATTAGTAGTCTATCTATGAACTATTGTCACCAATCAGTACGAAGTACTTTATTGAGCCTATGCAAGGAAGAAAAGAGATTCTCGTGGACCACTTACCCTAGTTTGAACTCATAAGATTGAGAGAGATAGAGATAGAGATAGGAAAGTAAACATAGTTGTTTAAGTAAGAGTTACCTAATTGATTGAGTACCAACCAATGTGTACAAGAGCATACTCATTTTTGCAACACAATTTCATTGAATTTGATATGGATGTTATGATTACTCAATTGATTATCATAAAAAAAAGGGAAGAGGATTTGCCCTTAGTTTGAACTCATCTCCTGTCAAGAAGATTTAAAAAAAAAAGAGTTCCACATCTTCATTCTCCTCACTGGTGGATCTGACTCTTTGAAGGAATTGGGTAACTAGAATAAAAGGGTAAGAGATAGGAAAAGTTCACGCCTCACAAGAGCGAGGGATGTAAGTGCGCTAGTTGTTCTTATAGATATGAGCAAAAACAATAGAGGAAAATAGGTGAGAATCAATTTTTCTGGGAAAAGTTATACTTAAAGAAGAAGGGCATAGACCTTTCACCATATTTAGTAATGTTTGTTTCATACAAACCTTTTGAAATGCCAAAAGAATGAACAAGAATCCATTTCTTTGAGAATTATACCCTATCTCTTTTCTACAAGCTATCTTGATTCTTCCAGCAAAGGAATGACTCTATTAACTTCAATCCATATCTATGGATGTTATTTTGCAACCTACTTAGTTAACTAAAAATAAGAAAGGCTTTTAATCGGATTAGTGATTTTCAAAGTCTATTGGGAACACATAAACACCACTTTGATATGCCATATCTTACCACTACTATCTACATCAACACTCTTTTAGGCCCTACGATGCAGAAATGGATAGATATAATCTTTGAGGTATGAGTCTCTCATTATACTAATCTTATCCAAAGAGCCCATCCTCCCTGGCTCTATGCAATTTTTTTAATTAGGTAACCAAATGGGAACCAATAGATGCATAATTGTTTTCCATTCCAATCAAAGGTCTTTTTAGATAGAGAATTCCCCACCATTAGAATGATTCTCAATGTTAGTTTTTGAAGGAACCGAGTCCACTTGTCGACGGATTAGAGCAAGCAGACAAGAATTTTCCTATTCATACATAGGTTATTTTGTACTTGTTTCCATGGAATGGGAAGGCTTTCTTTACCGAGCTTTTACTATGTCTTTTGTTAGTACACAAAGGCTTACTTGAATACTGGAAATCTAAAACATGCCCTTGTATCTATACAACCTATTAACGCATATAGATATAGAATCCATTACTTAACTCTCGCTCAACCACTTGTACCTACCTAATTTCTTTCCCTTTCTAGCTTTACTCCTCCACTGTCCTAAAGAGGGAGATCTTGATTACATAATTAAATGGTTTCTTATTCTAAGAATCAAACAACCCTAATCCATTCTCACAATAACATATTCTTATATCTAAACACCCTTATTTTGGTATTAGGTTTAGGTAATTCAATTCCAAATACCCTTATTCTTGGTTTAATTTACATCAGTCATATAACCAATCAATAGTGTATTCTTCAAAAACATCATTAAAAACTAAAGCAAAACTCTACCTGCCTCTCTTCACTTGCACTAGACATCGTCATCACCACTCTTTATACCACCAATTATTGCAACCTAGCAGCCTCCTATATTGCCTGCATTCTCAAATCACCACCTATAAGATAGAAGCATCACCAGACTGTTGCCACCTCCATAGAAGCTCCTACAGTTGCAACCATTATTAATATCTAACTAGATTGTCGCCTCTTGCTTGCATCTGTGCCATCTTATAGCTAGCGACCATCAGAGATGCTAGCAAAAATCATGGAAATTCGGACGTTGAAAATAACTTTAGAAACTTCCTAATTGCACAACCCATAACTTCAATAATCTAAAAAAGATCACTTTTTATGACATGTTAAAAACTATATAAAAAAAGTATACAATACTTCTATATCCGGATCAAGAGCATATTTTTGAAAGATATAAGAAACAATAGACAAACCTCTAGTTCCTAAAGGTATGTACAAATTGAACAAATATAGATTCGGCTCTATATATTGTTTCTCTCCCATAAAACATTAGATGAAAGAACATATAACATTTGATAGGTAGTTCAGGAATTTGGTTTTTAAAATAACATCACTTGAGGGAAGATTCGGAAGAGGGATGAAGATAGTTTGAATATTCAAAAGGGATAAATGATTAATGATGATTCCTTATCAAGTTTGTTTCTATAAACTTAGGATTTGTAGTTTTGTTCTTAGTTTTTAACAATGTTTTAAAATTAGATTGGAATTTAAACCAGTGAGATAAACATGTGTAGGGTTTAAAAGGTTTAAATGATATTAGAACATCATAAAATCGATTAAAAATTGAATAAAATAAAATTTGAAATATGATTGAAGAAGACTATTATTACCGATAAAAAAATTTAATTGAAAAATGAAACTATTAAATCTATGAGATCAACTACTTTCTTTATAAAGAAGAAATATAACATATGCTATTTTTTAAAAAAAAAAACCAAGGATATATGATACCCTGATTTTTAAAAAAATTATGAAAAGAACTCTTTTTATACTCTAATAATGTTCAGTTTTAATAGAATAATAATTATGAATAATTTAGGGATAATATATCAATGTAATATAAATCTTATAATTATGATCTCATCGTAATCTTATATGCAATGTACATTTATTTATAAATTTTATGTTATACATCACTTAATTAAACTAATATACATAAGATAAAGAATGATCTTTTAAAATAATTATGTTACAAAAACTTCAACTTAACTAGTGACTCTAGGATATATATATATATACATACATACATACATACATACATACAAGATATTCCAAAGAGCATCGTGTAAGACAATAATGAATTTATACTTGATCCATGACAAAAATCAAACGCGGAAGACATCACTGTTACCATTGTATTGATTACTGTACCGTACTGGCCGGTACCTGTCGGTACATACCGTTCCGGTCGAAAATCGATACCGGTACGAGTATAAATGGTACCGGTAAAAAATATCGGTCAATATCGGCCAATTTCGTCGGTGCTGGTCGGTACCATCCGGTATTGAAAATACTGGTCAAATACCGGCCGGTACCGAAAATTTAAAAAAATTGAGGGACTTTTTTGTAAAATTTTCAAAATTTCCCTCCCTTCCTCCTACCTCTCCTTCCCCCCTCCCCCTTTTTTCAAAGTTTTTAAAATAATAATAAATATTTTATTACTAATAATAATTATCAATTAAATAAAACTTAAAAATA
>JANZLH020000102.1:43577-56926 GCA_026770325.2 Erythroxylum fimbriatum
GAAATTTACCACGACGAATGCTGAACTAATAAATTGGTTATTTTTAGTGTCGATGATCAACGCAAGTTCAATAACGAGGGAGACCGGAAACCAAGATTTATTTTCATTGATTGTTAAATTCTCATTATTTTGTTTCTAGTTATTTTTTTTAATTTCAATTTCTATTTAAATTTTGTTTAATTCAAAAATCCAAAACCCCCCTTTTTCGTAAACACCGGTTAATTTCATTTCTCAAACTTTACACGCATTCTCTGTGGGATCGACCTAGACTTGCCACTGCTACAGTAGTAGTCTAGTAATTTTAATTTTGATTAGCGAAACGACGCGCTGTCAGTATCATTCTCAAATTCTTAACCAAAATTCACAAATTACAAATCATGTATGCATCAAACTTGTTGACATATCATAGGCACATAAACACATCAGAATGGTTTAGCTAGATCCATAAACATGACGAATTACACATTTTCACATAATGGTCCTGTGTATTCATAAATTTGGCGTACTATCGCAATCCCAGATTGTGATTTTGCACAGAAGTAAACACAAGGGAGTCCATGAAGAGCTCCGTGCCACTATCGGGCGGGCGGGAAAAGCCTTTAACTTGGTCAACGTGCACGTGACATACTTGAATGGACTACACCAAAACCACATAACATGTAATTCATGAATTGAAAACAGTTTGCCCAACTAGCACATTTTGGAAACTTGTTTTTCATGAACATGAGATAATTCGAAAACCATTTCCGAAAACATGACTTCATAAACATGTTATCTTTTTAAAAAAAATCATTTCGAAAGTCTTTTCATAAATCATCAACACAATTCATAAACATATGGCAATTTCTCAATTCATTCAAGAAGCAATAAATGCAACATTTATGATGCAATTGAAATCACTAAACGTCATTGATTCAAAGAAAACATTAGTGGCTTATTTACTATATTATAAACATGTACCCACCTTGAATTCCTTGCATAAGAAATTAGCTTAAAGATGTCTTTCCTCTTGCTTCTCTTTTCTCTCTTGATCCCCTTCTTGATTTCCTTCATAAATGACAAAATTCCCATTCAATAGGAATTCAAATTTGAGAACACTAAGAAAATACATTCACTAAATTGATCTTAAAATACTTAAACCCATGCATTTCCTAAACTTTATGAACCAAAACCTTTCCAAAAAATCCAAATGATGAAAATTCGAACTTACGATGAATCTTCACCTAATAGCAAGATTGTTAGCTCAAATAGAAGCTTTTCTCTTCCTCTTTCTTTTTCTCTTCTTGAACAACCTCAAATTCTCTCTTAAAAACTACGAAATGAAGAAACCCTAACTCAACTTTCTTCCTTTCTTACAAAAACTGAAACACTTAACTCTCCTTTCTCATTTTCGGTGTTCTCTTCTTCTTTCTATCTTCAATTCACTTTTTTCCTCCTCTCCAAAGCAAGACAACATTTTCCTCTTCCTATTTTACCCTTAATGAATGCTAAAAGTCCACTTTGCCTTCCTTTATACCTTTTGTCTTTTTAAACTTAAGTGAACTACCAAAGATATCCCTTTATGCATTCTTACCACTTTTAATTCAACTAACCCATGAAATAAATTCTACTAACATAGACATAAAAAAAATAACTCCCAAAATTTCACCTATCCAAGCCTTATAATTATTTAAATCATGCTTAAATAAAGAAAAAAATTCGGTGGCCCACAAAGCCATACCAATGCTACTGTGGTAATGATTATTGTAAGCAAATTTAATAAGGGCTACATATTGATCCCATGGTCTTTGGAACTCCAATACACAAGCCCTAAGCATATCCTTAACAGTGTTAATAGTCCTCTCAATCTGTTCATCTGTCTGAGGATGAAATGTTGTACTAAAATTTAGCTTCCTACCTAAAGTTGTCTGTAAGCTACCCCAAAATCTGGAAGTGAATCTGGGATTCCTATTGGACCCCGTTTCTGAAGCCCAACATTTGAAGTCAATTAACAAAATCAAACTCATTTCTTCAATTTTAGAACAGATTTTGGAAACCTCAAACCAGAATTACAATTTGGCTTCTTCAGAACATTTATAGCTCTAAGTCTCTAGTTTATTTATAAACAAGAATCATCTCATTTAGAGCTCTACAAATCAACATATCACTAAAATGCTGAAGCATGTTCATTAAAATATCCAATTCATACTCTTCCAATCGATGCCCTTACTTTGATTCAATCAACATTTTTCAAATCAATACCAAAAGTTATAAATTTTTATTTGGAGATAGAGGAATGTGTTAGAAAATCGTTGCTTCAAAAATCAGGTCATTTGGAAGTCGGATGACAAAGTTATGGCCAAAAGAGTGGAACATTTTCAGGTTTGGCGAGGGGGCACTGCGGGTCACGATTGCGCATGCGCTCGCGGACGCGATGTAAATGTGCTATCGCAACTTTTGTGTCACAACTTCTCCCTTCCTACTTTTCTTCTTCTGACCTGTATTGGTAAAATGGGCATAACTTTCGCTAGAGATATCAGATTTAGGTCATTCATAGACCGTTTCAAAGAAGACTGCTAGACCTACAACTTTCTTGAAGATCCTAAAAAGATATTTTGCCTCCAAACAAAATTCCCATCAATGAACCTGTCTGGAATGTCTATCCTATAAAACCTCCAAATCTAGATGATATAATTTATATCGGTGTTAAAATTCCTCAAAATTCTCTTTACTTTCATTACTCGTACGATTTATATATTTTTCCTCAAGTATTCAAACTATTCTTGTTAACTTTTCGAATACATTTAGTATATCATCAAATTTTGCTTAGATCACTTTAATCTTCAATACCATAGTACTGTTAAGGCATTTGTTAACTCGAACAAATATTTCCAAAGTTCCATAAGGCCATGATTAGTTCTCGTAATTCCTTAAATAACTAATTCCTCAATGAGGTAACATTGTCTCACATTATTTTCAATTTCCCAATTGACTTACCTTTCTTAAATGATTTTTTTTCATTCTTTAGATTTCCTCCTATTTCACATTAACTTATTCTAATGTTTGCTCATTCATACTAATTTCTCCACATTTCAAATTATTTGCAGCAAACTCAACCTATGCTGGTAACACATTCATCAAAATCTAATTTATATCTCCTGTGCATATTCGCGTAGAATATCACGTAGATCTAAGTTCTCCTCACATTAGCAATAGTGTTACCTCAATTTCCAAAAATTCACTAAACTTGAGATCTGACACATTGGACGAAACTTGAGATCTGACTAGAATATGAAACACGAACAGGTGCTTGACCAAAAAAGGCGAGCCCAAACTGAAAAAGAAAACTATTGATTTCCTTTCATTTTTCCCCGTAAAAACCGACCAAAAACATGATAAGCATTTTTTTTCCTTGTAGAATCAAGCCCTCTTGAAGAAGGGGGGAAAAAAAGAACAAACAAAAAAAGGACCAAAACAACCCCAAAAGATGCAATATCCCCTGCACCTTCCATTGCAGACAAAATAGCCCCTACCCTAAGCCTGTCCCGACCAACCAACTCTGAAATTTCGCCTCCACAGAACACGAATGGATTAAGGCACCTATAACTTATTTCCCTATTTGCAGATGCAGACTTCCAACCTAATTAATCCAACAGCTTCCTTTTGTTACGCATCATATCAGCTTCTCCCAAAAAGAAAAGAAAATTAACCATCTGCCTGAAAGGAAAAATCACTTCAATCTACTAGCTGTGAGCTAAAAGAGGATCAAATGCCAGATCCAGAATCACCAGAGCTCAACTTGGAAGATACTCCACCAGAACTTGTTGAATGACATTCCAGCAGCTTTTGTTGCACTCCTGGGCATGTTTTCAACTTTGCAGACGACAAGTGCTGCAAAACAGAGAAGGCAACATGTTAATACCTCAAACAAAAACAAAAAGATTGAGAGAAGCACAATAGCTAAATCTGCACAGAGAGCCTTTAAGTACCCTCCTGACCCCCCAAAAAAAATTAGAAAGAAAAGTTCAGCAGTCATCCAATCAAAATGAAACAAAAAAATACAAATGCACTCACCTTCTGAATGAATGCACAGATCTCCTCATCTGTAAGGCCCTCATCTTCACCAGAATTTTCTTCCCATCCAAGAGAACGGAGAAAAGCAGCCTCTTCTTCTTCAGAAAATCTGTGAATCTCTTCAAAGTCAGCACCATTGCTTGTCAACTCCGCACCATTCTCAATAGCCTGAAGACTTGCTTGAGAATCAACTACAGTTTTATCTACTTCACAAGACTTCTCCTTTGTGGGAAGTGAAACAGTTCGTGGGATCATTGAAGATGTATTCACGGGCGTTTTCTTCTTTAGATGATTGAAAAAGTCACTACGGCTCTGACCTTGAAGAGGCCTCTTTTCCACATTGAGTCCTGAGATCAAACTCAAACCAGACTTGCGATCCCCAGAAGGATGCTTTGTGTTATTTGGGCTCTTTGGAGGAGCAGTTGCAACTGCAGGTGCAGGAAGTTGGCCATTTGCCAGTCTGGTGGCATTGCTTGTTGGACTAGCAACATCCTTGGCAGAAGGGGTAACACCATTTTCCCTTCCAGGTTTGAGGACAAAAAGTTTGCTATGAGATGTCTTCAATACATCTGGTTTAACATGCCCCACAAGAAGAGACTGACTGCCAGAAGTGGGTTGTTGCTGCATATTCTTAGCAGCTATATTCATGTCACCAGCTCTGACCACTGTCTTAGGCTTTGATTTGTCAGAAATGAGAACCTGAAACAAAAGATGAAATTAAGATAGAATTCCAGAAAAGGCAGAAGTCACATATAGTAACAGATCTGTTGGAAGGAAAATCAGGGGAATGTCTTTCAGCAAGATATTCGCAAAAGATAAAATGAAGCAAGTTCAAACTCAACTGGACACTTGGAACACATTAAACTCAATTGCAGTATCGCAATCTAACTCTCAAACAAAGAAGGCATCAAAGACACAAATCAAAACATAGATTTGACACAAACAGAAAAAATAGCTCACTGTGGTAACAAAGATGTCGACCTCCAGTTAAAAAGTATTTGTTTCTTCTTTGATGCATTCTTTTGTTCTCAAAAGTCAAACTCAACCTCAGCCATACTTAAAGAGTAGCTCAATTCCAATTCAAAATTTGTCATCCAAACAAAACACATAAGGAAATCTAATCTAAAATATGCCTCCAAATCTAATCTCATAATGCAAAGAATTAGACCACATGTGAACGAAGCTCATCCACAACTGGCTTCCTAATAATATAATTCTCATTTATGGGCACATTGAATCATTAAACGTATCCTCTTTCAATAACATATACACATCATAAGGGTGTGGAACTGCAGGGTTCCAATCCATAATGCCAAAATATGTGGAGCAGAGGTCCTAACTGGTCGAGGATTTTTGGGGGAGTGTACAATACAAACTTCATCCCAAATGTTTTGAACGATTACCCCATCTCACTCACTATAACAGTTACTGAGCTCTCTTAAAAGCTACAAGAATCATACTTGGCAGTCAGAGAAAGTCCACACTATACTGCAGCACAATGGTAACTGATGGCACACTTAAAATGACACCATAATTAGTAAAAATGTACATAACAGAAAATCTGATGAGCTAAAGAAAGCCGATAAGCAAAAGAAAACAGAATGTAGGAAGTCGAACTGATGACATCTCAAGAGCCATAGTTGAAGAAAAAAAAAACACAATCTAATTGCAGGTGTGGGTCAATTTCAGTCCATGACTGATAAGCCAAAGAGAAATGCTTTGACACAAACAATTAAAAGCATTTGGCAAACAAGTGTATGGATGAAGTACCACGTAAGAAGTATTTAGAGGGATAAACAGCATCAAGCAACATAATAAGGACCACTAGAAACAGGAAAACACACACGTTTATATATACAAGACTCATACAATTCCAGAATATCCCCATGAATACCATATAAAAGATCCAGCTAATCATCAAAGATATCCAGTGAAGCTATAAAAGAATCTTCACAAAAATAAAATATACCAAGCAACAAAAAAGTAGATTTCATTAGCTTTTAATCAGCATTAGCAACTCACAGTTCTTCAATTTTAAACAGCATTGGCAAAGAAATGAACATCTTCAAATTCATTAATGACCTTCAAAGTTGGAAGTATCCATTCAGAAGGCAGGCAGAAAAGTTTGAAAAAAATGTAGCATCCAATGAATTGAGTAAGTGGCTCACTTCAAGCAAATGAAATCAGAATTGAAATTGCAAAAGTATGTACAGTTAAAAGAACAGTGTCTTACTGGTGTTTGATGCACATTTTTACTAAAGATGGCATTATCCACAGAAAAACAGAAGAATAAAAATTAAAAATTGGAAGAGGAAAAACTCCTATGTATGTGAAACAAATGACCCTCACCGAACTTTTGGTCATCGAAGGTGTCACTGGTATCAACTGTCGTGATTGTTTTATAGCCAATTCCTCACGCCTTTGTATTTGGACAGATACCTATAAATAGAAGAAAATACCTTATTTAGATCAAAGTTATACACAACTAGCTAAGAGAAAGAACAAGCAATAGCTTAACCATTCATTAAGATACAATCATTAGAACATATGTGTGTATATGAGACCGAATTCAAGTATTGTTGAATCACCTGTGGGGTAGCACGAGTTTTTAATGGGGCTTGGGTCAATGCCTCAGCCATGTTTAGACCAGTTATTGCAGCTGGAATTCCAGGTGTAGCTGTAGACGTAGATGCAGATGGAGAAACAGTATTTGAACTTGGCAAGGAAACTGTACTACTGGTTCCAATCACAGCGGGAACCTCAGCCAAAGCTGATGTCCAACCCTCCCCACCTAATAAGGAAGAAGTAGTAACTGGTAAGCTCTGAACAGCAGTAGATAAACCAGGAGATGAAACCCTTCCCATCTCCGGCAATCCCTGCTTCTCTTCACTTCCAAGTGAAGGAAAATCCTTTTCAAAAACTACCTTCTGAATATTACCACTACCTGTAGCACCAGATATCAATCCATTTCCATTTGCAAAATTTCCACTGCTCCCATTTTTCAAGTCCACTCCAACTCGACGGCACAAGCTATCACCCTGCTTCCTGGACACCATTGAAACTGTACGTTGCATAGTACCCTTCTCAATCCTATTGGTTAAAATGCTTCCCAAAGGCTCAGCACCATCACGGTCCCAAGAGTCTCCAAAGCTAGACCTCTCTTTTTCCCATTCTCGATCCCTGTCTCGATCTTTATCACGGTGATTTCTACTAAAACTACTGTATGCATGCTTTGCAGACCCATTGCTATAACTCCTCCTTGAATTAGAAGATGTGCGATCAAGTAAAGCTGAACGAGGTGAATCAAACTCACTTACAGTCTTAGAATTCTTATTTCTAGTGTGAAGTGTTGAAGAAGAAACATCTACAAAACAATAGAAACAAAATTATCATCTACTTGGAATAAAAGCTAAAGTCAATTCAATAATAACCCGCAAATGCAAATTAGTATCCAATGTAGTTACCAGCTTGAGAAGAAGACGACGGATAGTGGTGGGCTGAATTGCCACTCCCCAAAACATTTCCAGAACTTCTCAACCATTCCGGAACAAAAGTTGGTTTACTTTTTTCCATAAGTACGAGCACTGTACATCATAAGATTTCAAAAGGAGAACAGAACACTCCTCCTAACTTCTTCTTCTTCAAACCCCTCAATCACACAATTGTTAACTTCTAACACTATACCAAAGTTTCTGTCCCTAAAATAAACCAATCTCAGTCCAACAGCTATAGCCAACGAACAAGTCTATAATTACCGACTAAGTCAGAAGTAAGACGAAGAAGAGGGTACTTGATAAATGAATTCTCGTATATTTGACAAAATTTGGCTTTATATTGCCCTACAATTGATTCAATTAAGGTAGAAATCAAAGCCTGCGCAAAATCCCCAGAAAAACTACAAAGGGAATGTCAATAACAAGATGATATCAAACGATAAACTCTTCAAGTGCCTCTTTCTCTCCCTCTACTCCCCCATCTTTAATGAAAAGATGGATTTGCAGAT
The DNA here is from genome assembly GCA_026770325.2 of Erythroxylum fimbriatum. Classification (NCBI taxonomy): domain Eukaryota; kingdom Viridiplantae; phylum Streptophyta; class Magnoliopsida; order Malpighiales; family Erythroxylaceae; genus Erythroxylum; species Erythroxylum fimbriatum. The sequence continues at coordinate 51,634 of JANZLH020000102.1, forward strand.
TAAACAACAAATACACTCAATAGAACTCCATTAGCAATCACTCAATAAACACAACAGCGAAATCAAGAAAATCTACGGAAAGAAGGAAACAACGACCAAGATTCTTAAAAAAGAGTTCACACCCATCAAAAGTTACAATTCAAACAAAATGGAAAACCCTAAAATCAGACCCAACAGGAATTCAGGAAAATAAAACAATCTTGGGATCAGAAACCCTATTCCCTAAACAAAGGCTTATGAAGCTAACTCCAAATTTCTAGGGTTTGGGCAACCAAAATTCCAAATTGAGAACAATGAACAAGGAAACTCTAGTGCGAGGACAGAAACAGATAGCTACAAGAGCAGGGAAGAGAGAGTGATTTTAGGGAAGAACTAACCCTAAAACGCTATGATTGAGACTAAAATGAATCGTAACCGCACTGATAACCGCTCAAGGAGTAGTAATATATCCCAATCTCTGATAGAGTGCGTTTGGAGTTGCAAACAAAGAGAGTGCGTACGTGTTAACGAAAGCGAACAAGTGAGAGAGACTAAAGGTTAATGTTGTTGTATAGGGTGAGGGTTTGAGGAAGAGAAAATTAGGGTTTTGGATTGTGATGTGAAGCAGAGAGAGGAGTATTGGAGGAGCAGGAGGAGGAGGAGGCGTAATCTGTTAGTTTGGATTACTGGAACGAGACGTAGGAAGAACAGCGTTCCTTTCTTTCCTCTTAATTAAAATATATTAAGTTTAATTTGTGTTTCATCGGCTTACAAAATATTTGGGCCTCCAGCATATCTGCGTGGGCTTTCCGTCGTTGCAATTGGTCTCTTCTTGTTATTTGGATAAATGTAAATATGACTACAGGAGATATGACTTGTGTGTGTCCATAAATAAATACAATTATCTTTGAAATTTTCCATCTTCTGCATACAAAAACAAGGGTTCTTTAATAGCTTGTTGTTATTGCCTATTATGGATGCTTATAATACGGTCACCTTATTTGATAATATTGAGATTTGCTCGTGTATTTCACGTAGTAAGGGGGATAGTTAATCGTGTGAATTCGGTGGCTAGAAGATGGAAAGTACGTAGGAGCTGACTAGCAATTGCCCTTCGCTTTCTCCAGTAGGTGGCTAAACTAGCCACCATCAGTCACTTCACGTATTACGAGGGGCTTGGGTATATAATGAATTTTGTATTGGTTAAAAAAGGTATACCACAACCGGATTATTATACTAGAATATATTTAAAAATTTCCGACATGGTTCTTATACTAAAATACAAAAAATATTCAATTAAATAAAATTTTGAAGAAATAAAATTTAAAAAGTTATATTTAAATACTTTTAAACATGTTTTTTAAATTGTTAGTATATAATAAAAATATTTATCTAATAGAGATTATATAAAGATAATTTTACTAAAGATCCTAGTTATTCTATCCAATATATAAACTCTTTATTTCTTCAATGGGCATCAACTCTTAAGGCTTGGCTCTTAGAGATCTGAAATGACTAATCATCCGCATAATATTCTAATATCTAACATGATTTATAGTCTAAGATTTTCTAATACACAGGATCCTCGTAAAGAAGCAAGTGCATAATATACTTGTCTGTCCATATGAATGTTACTACATTATTCAAAAATCAAGCTTTCAGAAGAGAGCAAATTTAGAAAGAAGTCATAGGATATAAAATACTCATATTATTGATGAAATTCCAACCTGATTATAAATAAAGGAACACCTTGCTTTTATAGACAAAGCAAGGAAGAACAAGGCAAACAACTTTATATAAAGATTCCTTAGGGATAGGAAGAAATCTTTAACAAGATGTTGCTGACAAGGTTTTGGGTCTTCCAATGTTATCTTCATCTAATACGTCATCATTTATCTTTTCCATTTCTTTAATGAAATGGTTCAATTCATCATCAGTCCAAAACCGGGCCATGGATCTTGTGAGTCTTGGAAATAATCTAGAAGGTCTTTGGGCTTGGGTTTGATAATAGAGTTTTCTCTAATCTAAAAAATCCTTTTAGGCACAAATCCAGGAGGACATGGCAATTCAACTTCCATAACATTGAAACCCATATGAGCAAATGGATCTATTGAAGACCAATATCTACTACTAGGTGAGATAGGTTCAAGTAAAGAAAAATCTTTAGGATATGGACCTAAAGAGGTGCTTATTTGGTTGGTTTGCTAGTTTTGGATGATGGATAAGATGATCAAGGAATTAGAAAAGATCATACACTAAGTTTATTTGATTTTTGGGCCAACCAATGAAGGTTTTCCAAAGTTTAAAATGGTTTATAGTGTACACATAACCATTGTCAGTAATACTGTATAGGTGATGGAGCATAAAGAAGAACTAGGCTTGCTATTTTTCCAAGGGAATACTTTACAATTGATAACTATTAAGTATTCGGCCTAATTGAATGCGCCACTTGATCAGTAGTTGAAACCATTCTAAGAATAGTCCATAATAGGGAATTCTCATCGGTAAAATTAACCAAATTTTGGTGGACATATCAAGGGTACAAGGTAATAGGGCATGCATAATAGGCAGATAAAGCCTAAATATGCCATATGGTTGGTTCTATCAATGAGTCATATAGTGCATAGTATGGTAGGGAGTATGAATATCAAAATGGTTGGGATGTGGTGGAATTATTAAAGTAGTGAAAATAAGGTGAAGATAATAATAGAGGCTTTTTCTGAGGATAACAACAATCTCTTCAAAATTTTTACGTGAATGAAAGGTGATAAGTGGAAAAGATCTTTTCACTTTGGCAAAGAGATGGAGATCCATAATTGGGAAAATAAGAAGAGGGATTGGTTTTTGTATGATAGGAGTAAGAATTTGAATTGGTTTTCAAGGTATATAAATGAAATTAGCAAGCACATTATGATCATCTTTGATGTGACAGACTATGAAATTGTAATAAGAAAAACAATCTTTCCACCGAAGTAATCCATTATTAGACAAAATCTTTTTAGTAGGCTCAAGGATTTTTAGGAAAGATATGTTGTCCATTTCTATCACAAAATGATATGGTTTGAGTTGGAAATTAAACTTTCAATGCCTTTCTTTATTGCCAAACTCTCCTTACAGATTATATGATAATGCTTCTTTGACTCTTTGAATCGGCCACTAGTATGACCACAATAATGGCCTTTCATGTCAAATTCTTCAATTAAAATGACCCCCCATAAAGATCGCTTGCTTATTTCTGAAGGACATATTGTCCTTTATCATGAATTTTTAAAGGGGTGGATGTTGACTCACTTACTTTAAATACTGGACAACTTTGGTTTGCTCATTACTCCATAGTGGTGGATTTTTCTTAGCAATCTTGATAAGGAGCTCGTATAATCTGATAAGTGGGGAATAAAATCTTTGATGTAATTGACAATGCTAAGGAGTCATATTCAATATGCTTTAGGCTGAGATTTTTATCAGGAAAATGCAAAAGCTTACTGGCAGTATATGGGCTAGGCTAATAAAATCCTCCATAAAAGTTTATACTTAGAAATTCTATTTTGGTTTATCCAATATGACTTTTCTTTGTTGAAAGCATGATCCCTATTGTTTAGTAAAATCCAAAAAGGATTGAAGTAGTACTCTATGATCATCATAGGCCTTAGAATATAGTGAAATATCATCAATATAGATCAAGGCATTAGATAGAATGGGCTCATAAGTTTTTGTTATAGCCCTTTGGAATAATGATGGAGCAACTTTAAGTCTAAATGGTATAATAGTACATTGGTACTAAGCATTCAGGGTACAAAAAGATGTTTTGTACCTTTCCTTTGGATCAATACCTAGTTGCCAAAATCATACTTTCAAATCAAATTTTGAAAAAAAAATCCTGAAGAAATAAGACTTGAGTATTGATCTTTATTAGTAGGAACTGGCCATCTTAAAGGAATGTATTAAGAGGTTTAAAATCAATGACCAACCTCTTTATACCTCTTCTTTGTTTAGCGCTTTTATTCATATAAAAAGGTTTGATAAGCCCAATATGACTTTAAGGGCTTAATTAATCCCTGTTGAAGTATAATAGCACACTCCTCTTGTTCTAACTTTAAGTCATCAGGATTCATTCCAGGATGAGTGGCTTTGGTAGGATTATATCCTCATTCTTTTAAAGGGTAATTTTATAAAGAAATATGAATTTTTCCAGAGAGGATGAGGATGTGAGAATTATTTGTGGTTCTCAAGACAATACTCAAAAAATTGATCTCATAATATTTCATATTAAGGAGGCACTTACGTAAGTTCAAAGATTTTACATATATCAATATAAACACTAAAATTAGCCTAACATTTGATACCACTAGGTAAGACTTATAAAAGAGATGCCTTGTAATAGAAATCCGTGCCAATCAGGATATCTGTAAAATAGTTAATGTCATTATAGAACAAATAGTGTCTCATTAACTACATAGAGAATGTGATCAAAAAACTAGAATATTTGGAAACTCCCATTAGGGCATTAAAATAACTGAATAAAACAAGTGATCGGCTGCTCGGTTGAGTCTTTAGATTACTCCCTTCGAAACTGAATCAAAAATTTAATTCCAAGGATTGCAATATAGGATGCAACCTCAGGTCGTCTCACTTAATTGGAACTTAGCGCAAAAGATCTAAGCTAGCCTAATTGTCAAAAATGCAAACTAAGTTGATCAAAAGGGGGTTTGGATATTGATTAAAATTAAGAAAATTGAACTAAATGAAAGAAAAATGTATAAAAACGTATTTTTGGATTTTTGGGAAATGAAAAGTGAAAACTCAAACAATGATCAAATATGACAAAATCCTCTTAAAAACGAGCTTTGGCTATCATGGTTCAAAATAGATCTTTTGGGAGTGAAATTCACTAAGTTTTCGAATGATAAACCTTAAAGAACTCTTTAAGTCTAAGGTTTTAATCAATGAACTGTTGGTCCCCGAGTTCTTTTTCTTATTGAATAAGCATGATTTTCAATTAAAAACCATGAAACTGTAGCCAATTAATATGATAAACTTGGGTTCAATCAATGGTCAAAGTGTCAACTCTTACTAGACTGTGTCTAGCCCAAGTGATATCAGTTCTCGTCTTAGGACTCATTACTCTATATGTCCATGAAGACAGTCTTCATGACATGTGTATGCTCCAGCGCTAGAGACTTCCAAGTAATGATCCTGACAAGAGGCCATGGGTATCTCTTCTGCTATTCCAGAAGTGGTGAATCCTCTGTTGGCTACTCAATTACCTTCGAATACCTCAAGCTGTACCCAATCACCACCCTATGAGCGACCTCTG
>JANZLH020000102.1:60250-78606 GCA_026770325.2 Erythroxylum fimbriatum
TCATAAATTAGGAGTCAACAAATGCATAATTACTTAAGAAAATGGGCCTAATTTATAGTATAAATTTGGTCCAATCAACTAGTAAAATACTAGTGTGCATAAATTGCTATTACTTCATGTTTCTACGCAATTCCTGATATCGTCATTCAATTTCAGGCTCTGTATCAAATTGTTGTTCTTCTAGTTCTCAACTTTGGGGGAAAGAGAATTCTCCACTTGAATCCTGAAAGCGACGGACATGCTACAGTCGAGAAGAATACAGTTATATTCAATGCATTTGTTCTCTGTCAAGTATGTTTTCCATTAAAAAAAATAAATGATAATGGAAATATGAATTGAACATAATATCTCATCTTACCAACTCACATCTTTAGTTTTTCCATTTATCCCGAGTTGTATTTTCCTATACTTACTTTTATTATAAGGGTTAGCTTGAATTAGAAAATCAAACACTGCCATCAATTTATTCTATGAACATTTTGAAGTTCCTAAACCACTACCGTATAATTTACAGATATTTAACGAGTTCAATGCCCGCAAGCCAGATGAAATTAATGTTTTCAGTGGGGTGACAAAAAACTGGTTGTTTATGGGAATAGTTGGATTTACTTTAGGTGAGCGTGTCACTTTGATTCTATTTTGGCATATGATAACACATTAACTTGACACTAAACTCTGTCGAACGTTTTACAGATAATTCTCATTGAATTCTCCGGAAAGTTCACCAAGACTGTAAAACTTAATTGGAAGCTGTGGATAATATCCATTGTCATCGGTCTTGTCAGGTTTGTGTTGCTATCAGAATTTCTAATTAATGGGGTTTTCGTCAAAATAAAGTTTGCATGAGACATTCCACAAACTTGGTATATAAATTGGTGGGCTTGAAACCAATCAGCAGATAATAAGCGAACAATGAAAGAGTCGTTAAGTGACCAATATTTGTTGGGAGCTTAGGAGTAATAGCTTTTTTGTCATAATGTTCTTCCTCCTATTGACTCTTGGAAATTGAGGGGATGAGCAAAAGCAGCAAATTTTTGTTGTGGGGCCAAATTATAAGGAGAATTGAAAGAAAATTTGAAGCAGTGCTTAATATGTTGTCTTTTTCTTTTTGCCCCCCCCCCTAAAACCTGACAAAGTCTGCTATACGTTTTGTAGTTGGCCTCTTGCTGCTGTGGGAAAACTCCTACCAGTTCCAAAAACCCCATTATCTGTGTATTTTGTTAAGTCCTTCAGGCGACTCATCTCTCGTCGCGGTATTTGAGATTCATTTCCTTGTACGCTTTGCTCTGACAAATACCCTTTATTTTTTTTCCCTTTTTTTCACCACTATCCTTCCATATAAGCTTGTAAGGAAAATTGTATATTTGTTTAATCATTGTAGACACAATGTTGTTTATTTTCTGAAATGTAAATTTGACTGTCTTTTTACTGCTGAACTCGGTTGCATTTATCGTGACTGTAGACAAAAATATCACACAACACTGAGACAACTGGGAGATCAGGGATTCCAATCTTCATCTCAGTGTAATAAGGTAGGGTTCATGAGAAAGCTATATCTATTATGCTACATAATTAAGGATGCCTAAAAAAGAGTACTAAATTGCCTGATTGATATAGGAGCATTTAATTTAGTTTTCCTAGTTAATATTGGATTTCTTACTATTTAGTATTTCTTAAGTTATTTGGATTCCTAGTTATCATAAGATTAGCATATTGCTTTTAATTAGTATTTCCTTTTCTTATTAGGAGTTGGATTAGGTCCTATATTAGTATAAATAGGTTGCCTATGCTTGATTTTTAGATATGTCTTTTATCAATCAAATAATTTTATGCTTTTAGAGGTTTTTCTACAAACCCTAAGCCCTATTTCAAGTTCCAGCTACAATCTGCATCAATTATAGCCTATTCTATTCTACTTATCATTGTTTTTCCTTTCCACACTACATCAATTCTCTTAATTGATGTTTTAACATAGATTTATAACTTTGTTGCAAGTTGCTATTGCACATGATAAGCTCTCACGTTTATGAATGGTTATTAGTCATTTGTTTATTAATGCATCTGCTATCGACTCTTTTAATGTGGAAAATCCCTTGTATTGGAAAATGGTAAGAGCAAAATCCAAACCAGTACAGAAGCAAGGTTATGTTAAATTTTTATTTGTATCCTCATTGAATTCTCCTTTGAATTTAAGGGATATCAAATGTGCAAATATTTTGGTTGATGCAAATGGATCTGTGAAACTTGCAGATTTTGGCTTGGCAAAGGTAATTGTTCTGTTTATTTTATTGTTTATTTCCTTGCTTTCTTAGGATTGTTAACTTTTTCTCTTATATGCACACATTTCATTTTTCAGGCAACCAAATTGAATGATGTTAAATCATGCAAGGGAACAGCATTTTGGATGGCACCTGAGGTTTTCATTTATGTTCTTTGACTTACGAGAATTTTATCTTCATAAAGCTATAGATATTGTATGTTCTTTTGTTTATCTTTTCATGACATCTATTTTCATGGTACCAGTTGCTTGAGTCGAGGCCAACTACATGCTACAATTTCGTTTGATTTACATGTATGGACTGTGAAGGAAAGAATCTAATTCCAGGAAAAACAATAAAGCAAGATAAATGAGAATTAGTGAACAGATTGTACCATCAACATTCTTTCCATTATTCTGTCCTCCCATTGACTTTTGTCGTTTACATTATTTCCTTTAAAGAGATGTAAAATGTTCAATTTAGATTTGTATTGATAACCTCTTATTAGAAGCATCAGGTCTGTATGAGAAAATGGAGTACCTTCTCCTGATATAATCAGGTGATTTTGATAATAGGTAGGTTGTCCAGTTTCTCAATGGTTACTGTGGTACTCCCCAAGATCATGGATGTTTCCTATATCTGTTTGTTTGATTTCATGAAATTGGTAGTGTTTTGCCTGCACTAATTATTCCTACGTCTGTCAGAACTTGCAAGATTCTTTTTCTGTTGAATTTGTCTTCTGGACTGTTTGGTTGATAATAGATCTTCTGGGCTTTTTCGATAACAAAACTGTGTTGCAGGTTGTCAACCGCAAAAGCCAAGGTTATGGACTTCCAGCTGACATATGGAGTCTTGGATGTACTGTTTTGGAGATGTTGACCCATGAGATCCCATACTCAGATCTAGAGTGTGTAAGTGCCACTTTTTCGCTCGTTATTATAGGCTTTGTTGCTATACTCTTGGTCAATCTCTGATATGTTTTACCATTTAGATTAGAAACTAGTGTTGCATAATCAATATTTGATTAAAACCTCAATTTTGGTGAGTAAGCTATTATCTTGTTAGTCGAATGTGTTAGCGAGGATTGGTTTTATAGAACTCTGATTCCACAAACGTCAATTATAAGGAAAATAGTATTCTAGTAATGTTTTGTGGGACTTTATGCTGTGCAATTTAGTGTATTTGGTACCTTTCAGTTCCTTTTATGAAACGTGTGTGTTGGTCTTAGTGAAGTTTGGTCTCAGCTTTGCTATCAGGTATCAAAACTGATCTTCGCGACTTTTGTATTTGGCATTTAACCATTTTTTCCGGTTCTGTTGGTGGGCAGATGCAAGCGTTGTTTAGAATTGGCAAAGGTGTACCACCTGCTGTTCCTGATTCACTCTCCGATGATGCAAGAGATTTTATTAAGCAATGTCTGCAGGTTAATCCCAATGACCGGCCTACTGCAGCTCAGCTTTTAGATCATTTATTTGTGAGGAGGCCACTTCCAACAACCTCAGGTTCAGCTTCTCCTTATATAGTACAGCGATCTTAAAGTCAAAGCTTGAGTTCAGCTCTGCAGATTGGGTAAATCCTTGTTTCTCTCTCTGATGGTCAAAATAGTATGTAATAACAAGTCAACTTTTGTATTTATACTGCTCCATTGTAATAAGAAGTTTTGTTAGAGTGATTTGGTGACAAACTTCTAGATCATGATCCTCCACACGTAAAAGTTTTCAGCCAAATGTCTGTCGCTTGCATTAAGATGGTAATTGCATTTTGCAAAGGAACGTGTTTGTATAAAAGATTTGGTAAAAAGTTGTAGAGATCTTTTATAGGTGCATTTGGGATTTGTTGTTTTGTTAGTTATGATCTTCCTTTACTCTCCTTTAGTTACTCACTGTCAGCTGCCAAATTCTTTCTTTCCTCTTGTTAACAGTTTTGAGTCATTGGTGAAGTGCGCTAGACCTGCTAATCTTCCTGACCAAAGAAGTTGGGCAACTCCATTGTTCTAAAGACTCTCATAACTTCATCAATCACACTGAAAGCAATGTGCGAGATAGCCTTGAAGCTAGCTTTACTTTCATGGTGGCAGCTTTATGTACATGATAACCGTGAATTAGGATTGCCCCTTGCCCTGAGATATCTATTTCTTTTTTTAAAAATGTATAATAATAATTTATTTATTAAAAAAATTAATTCCCTCCCTAGAGTTAAATATTTCAGGTGTTCTACTTGAATTTGATTTAGGCAGAAGGCAATTTGTTTGTAAGAATTAGCAAGTGTAGAGTATTTTGAATGTATATAATATATAATATATGTAGCCCACTGTGGTAACATATGTTAGTATTAATTGAATTTATAGTTTTCTTGTCTTTGTCCTTGACTGAATTCATCTAAAGTAGCCCTTTGTTCTCAACTGCAGATCTAAATTATTATAAAAATAACATCCCGTTTTTCCTCTATTTAGTAGATCAGAATCAAAAAGAAGGAACAAAGGCCTTTCAATTCATCGAAATGGGAAGCAGATCAGATGTTATTAAATGTGGGCTCTTGGTTCAACGAGCCCAATTGATAGGTATAATGTTGAATAGAACAGAGACTAGCGGCATGACGTCCAAAACGTAAGTGGGCAGTCAGAATCTTCGATGACACGGAAAAGTAAGTGGGCGTTCAATATCTCAATAAAATCCAGCACAATTAGTTACCAACAAGTCACGCCCTCCCCTCCCCCACGCGACGCAACCTCCCCTCTCCTCCCCCCACCACGGCGAACGTGGCCGGAAAGGTCCCATAACTCCTCTGCTCAAAGGTTACTTCATGATAATGACACAGATTTCAGTTCCTTTTCTCTCTGTTTGTTTGTTCTTTATTCTCTTGATTGAATATTTCTTTTCCTGAGATTTTGGGACTCGCAGAAGATTCCGATTTGATTGCGTAGGGCTTTATATTTATTTATTTTTTCCTTGCATTGTAGGATTTTTCTTATTCAATTGTTTTTATCGTCATTTCTCGAAGCTTATGCTGCTATCTCATCGTCAAGGTGTATGTAAGTAAAAACCCCGCAAGGTGTATGTATAAATATCAAAAATAATTTACTGAAGAGAACACCTAAACAATAATCTTAACATCGCTTCTTCTTATCCTTTCTGGTTTATGAAAAGGTTTCACATTTCTACTCCTAGGCTTTCCTATCGCGCGGTAGGCATAGTCATTGTTTGGTTGCTTAGTAGCTGACACATTCTTTTCATGTTGTTTTGAATTAGTGGTGTCTTAGCTAATTGGGCCAAAAACTTGCGTCTGTTTCCGGAAATGACGCTGCATTCAATCTTCTTGGACATTATTTGTTTGACTAGATAAATGTAGCGTTAATTTGTGATTTGTGCCATATTATCATCTTTATTATTCAGATACTGATATCATTCCTCAAATCAGGAGTGTCTTTTATCCGAGCTAATCAAGCTCTTGATTAGAACCTTCATGTCTTGGACCCATGCTCTTTATCTGTATCCTCTTCTCTTGAGCTTAACATATGGTGCCAGAATAATTTGACCCCTCTTTATTATTCTCTTCAGGTTTTGTTTGTTAATGGCGAAATCTAGTAAGGACCGATTTACCCCTGAACTCGGGAACCAGAAAAGGCAAGCATTACTACAATGCTCAAGGAAAATTGCAAAAGTTAGCAATTCAAAGGTAAAACATTCTAAGAGAAAAACTTCAGATGCCTTGGAGAAGAAAGATTGGAAAGGTGCTACCTGCTCAGTTTGTCTGGAGTGCCCTCACAAAGCCGTCCTCCTTCTGTGCTCCTCTTATAAGAAGGGATGCCGACCTTATATGTGTTCCACTAGTCGTCGATTCTCCAACTGCCTTGAACAATATAAGAAGGCTTACGCAAAGATAAATTCAACTGAAAGGTCACAACAAGGGAACCGGTCAATGGATGATCCAAGTTTCAGTTTAGTTGGACAGGTCACTGAGGAGGGAGAAGTTCCAGAGCTCTTATGCCCATTATGTCGGGGGCAGGTAAAAGGTTGGACAGTTGTCGAACGAGCCCGGAAGTATCTGAATGCCAAGAAAAGAAACTGCATGGAGGATAGTTGCACGTTTGTTGGCACTTATAAACAGTTGAAGAAGCATGTCAGAGCAAAGCATCCATTGGCAAGACCGCGAGCTGTGGATCCTGTACATGAAGAAAAATGGAAGAAGTTTGAATGTGAAAGAGAGCGAAATGATGTAATCAGCACAATTATGTCATCCTCCCCAGGGGCAGTGGTGCTTGGTGATTATGTGATAGAACCTGGCTATCGTGGTGTTTATCGTGGTTATGATTCAGAAGACTCTCTGGATGATCGTTTTATCTCTTTGGAACCCTTGAATCAAGAAGACAATAGTGGCCTCCATTATCATGGCGGAGTTCGCTTGCACTATGATTCATTTGATGATAATGATTATGATGGGGGTAATCCAGTGGCTGGTTCAGCAGGATTACCTAGGCGTGGTGTCTATAGGTTACTAGGGAGGAGATGGCCATGGAGATTCAGAGGTGTATAGAGGATTGAAGTAATATATAAATAAAAAAGATAAGGGCTCGGGTAGACATAGTGTTGCAATGTTAGCTTCGTTACTTCTAGTGCCATCATGTTCCACATATGATGGTTGCCAGTGCATTTTGGACCCTGATGTGGTTGGTGTGATTGGCAACGGGTAAGTTGTTTCTGGCAAATGGTAGGAATAGCATTTTATATGAGCTTTGCCTTTTTCTGGGTGACCTGATGAATTGATGGTCTTTTGTTGGTCAGTTGCCACACAGGGGAATGAATTGATAATTTGGTCATGCGTATTGATATATGGACGTAAGAAAAAGATGATGGGAACATTGAGATATTTCTTTCAATAACGTATTTCTTTGAAATTTAGTGGTCCATGGTTCACCTAATTCTTGCATATACAGTTTGAATAATAAGATCTTGAAGATAATAAATTGTTGACATAAGTCGCATCCTCTGGGTTGTATGATTTGCTTTTTCATGCTTTGTTCACCATCCTGGAGTGAGTCATCTGTAGCGTGTTGATTGAGTAGTGTTAACAAAAGTATTGCCAAGGATGAAAAGAAATTAGTGCAAGATATGCCAATGTTGTGTATCATCTTGTTATTTGCGAATTATGATCTGCTAGAGAGGAATTTTTTGAAGTTGGAACCAGACACTTATTTGGTGGATTACTTTTCTAGCAATATGAGATGCTGTTGTCTGGAGGTCTTTTTAACTTTGAAATTATCCGAGGTTTTAGGAACTTCAACGAGGTTTTGGAATCTGCAATTGTTTTCTTTTTCGTCTTTTAGGGCGAAACATCATATGTGATTTAAACGGTAATACATTACTTTTTAATGTAAACGCGACCTGGTCTTCCCATGAAATTCACGAAGATTTGGATGATCACAGTTGCCATTTCATGCCCAAAGTGAGAGTAACCTGAGCCTGGGGATGAGTGCACCTTCTCTGTGACGGCATGACCCCAAAGGTTGAGAAAAAATTGCTTTAGAATATTTGTAGTTGGTGCTTTTGTGACCGGTTCTCAAAAACCTGACAAATGTCTACATAGTGTGTCCACCGCATTGAACGTTTATATATATATTGTAATCTTGTTTTAACTGGGTTGCTAAATAATAACAGTGTTGCTCATTGTTTGATTCTTTGAGCCGAGTACTTGGTTTTTGTTCGTGTGTTTTGTCAAGTATTGTAATGATCACCATTAAACGTAATAAATGTTGCATGGTGAATTCCTTTTTATCTTCAAATGGTCTCTTAGTCTTATCCAGTTTTGTAACTCCATCCCGTTCACCCTGTGTGAATGGTGTACTTTTCATTCACAAAATTCCGATCTCAAAGGCCAGTCTACAAATGTGTGCTTGTGGTCTTCTATGATTGGAACTTAAATACGAGTGAACGGTGAACTAATTAGTAGATAGAAGGTAGCTATGCATGGCATGCTACTGGGAAACTAAAATACAAAATTTGTCTGCCCGATTTCCCTCGTGCATTGATGCAACCACCACTGTGGTGTCTGTGCTGTCACCTGTCGGTCGGTCCTTTTTTTTCCTACACAAGTTTAAATTCCGCACTACTTAACCGCCATTGTCTCTCTCTTTTCCTCTCACATCTCTTCCGCAATTTTGACACATGGGTGTGTTTGTGCTCAGTATACAATTAAAAAAGCTTACACGTTTATCCAGACAGTCTTGTCTATCATTTAGATAGGTGTGTGTAATCTTAACTCGGGCATGTGCTCCATAAACAACTTTCAATCATCAATTTATGCTTCGAATTTGTCTGATCTTTGTTCCTTTGATCCATGAAGACAGGTATCACTTTCAAAGCTCAAATTTAGTGGTATTAGACAGCCAAATATCTTTAAAATAAGGCTAGACCCATAACAAATGAGATGGATCATTAAAATTCCATGCATCAGGGAAACCTTCACTGCAATTCTTGGCCTTGTAGGCGCTGAAGCTTGAACCGGAAAATCAATCGCCGCACCAGGGTACTGCAACATTTTTCCATATTTGATACGATCTCTCTTTGAGTTGACTTAACTCGAGCTTATGGCTGATGAGAATTCCCCTCTTCAGCACCAACATTGAGAAAAACACAATGGATACGAGAAGAGTCATCATACGATCCAATCCCATTTATGTAATTTTCACTTAAAGGGCCTCGTCTTTTTATGGATTTTCTTTTCTTCTTTTTTGTAAAAAGAGATTGAAATGACAGCTCATAAATACTTAGATTTTGTGGGTTCAAAGTTGGGACGGATTCGAAGGACTAAATACAACCAATAAAAATATATATCAAGAAAAATATCTGCTTAGGTTGCCCACGACTAGTTGTTATAGACTTGTAATTACATTCTCCAGGTACTTGTATTGGCAATTTGTTTCTTTGGGTTAATTTACATTAGGGATTCAATCCAAAATTAAAGAATTTTTGTTTGATGGAATGCATAATATTGGTGTGCTCCCTGGATGGAATTCTGATGGCAGTTTGAGATTCCTTTATTTTGAAGTGCAACTAGTCTAGTTTTAAAAATATCATGATATTTTTTAAAAAATATTAAAATAATTCGTTAACCATGTAATGGATACATTGTCCCTGGGTATTATTGAAGAAAATGAAAGAACAAGTGGGAAATTGAAAGTGAAATATAGTGTATTGATTTCTGATTGTGATTTCCTTACAATGTGCATTGCATTTATACACAAATGTAGATAAGATTAATCAATTTTTAATTGATTCAATCTAAACCAAATAATCAAATATTATCCAAACTAAAATGATATGGTGCAAAAGATAGGTGTAGCCAATGTGATTACAACTGAAAAAGGAGATAAGATGATAAGTGTATCTAAGGTAATTACAACTATAAAGAGGGAGAAGATTATCTTTTACAGCCACCAACAAGCTAATGTTTGGAAGAACGTAAAGCTTGGGATGAAATTGCAAGAAGGAAGTATAGCCTAATGGTTTGGTGAGAATGTCAGCAAGTTGGTAAGAATTGGACATATGGCGTATGAATAGAAATTCTTTTGTAACCAAATCACGAAAAAAATGTATATCAATTTTAATATGTTTGGTACGAGCATGAGAGCTTGGATTTATAGCCAGAAAGGTAGCGCTAATGTTGTCATTATACAAAAGCGATTTAATATCAGAGTCCAGTTCTCCAAGTAGAGAATTAAGCCAACATAGTTCAATAGTAGCTAGAGCAATGCTCTTGTATCCAACTTTAGTGCTAGATTTGGCCACAGTAGATTGTTTATTAAAACTCCAAAAATTTAAGGAAGAGCCAAAGAAGATGCAATAACTAGATGTAAATCTATGATCGTTAGGACACCTAACCCAATCAACATCAGAGTAAGCATGGATGGTTAAGGTAGACGATTTGGTAAGGTGTAGGCCATGTGACAGGGTAGAGCGAAAATAGGAATGCATTTTACCACATTCCAGTAAATATCAGTAAGACATTGTAAGAATTGGAAAACTTTGCTAATAGCAAATTGGATATTAGGTTTTGTTAGACAAAGATATTACAATGCTCAAATTGGATATTAGGTTTTGGAAAGAGGAAGATCGTAGTTTTTGGAAAATGGAAGAGAGGGGGTAATGGGTCTGGAGACAGGTTTGGAAGAGTCAAGGTGTGTGCGATGAAGAAGGTCACAAGTGTATTTAAATTAAGTGAGAAGAATACTAGTAGGCATAAAAGTCGCTTCAATACCAAGCAAGTAGTGAAGAGGGCCTAGATCTTTTATGGTGCAAGTAGAGTGAAGAGCATTAATGATGTTCTGAATAAATTGTTATGAAGAACCAGTAACCAAGATATCATCCACATAAACAAAGAGAAAGGTGGTGTGAGTGGATGTAGAGTGAATAAAAGAAGATGTATCAGTTTTGGATGAAGTGAAACCAAGGTTAGAAAGTTTATGACTTAAACGGTGAAACCAAGCTCGAGTAGCTTGTTTAAGACCATAAAGAACTTTGTGCAGGTGACACACATAACAAGGATGATGAGATCAACAAAACTAGGAGGTTGTTACATAAAAATAGGTTCCTGTAAGTTGCCATGTGGAAAAGCATTATTAACATACATGTGTTCTAATTGAAGACCTAAGTAGGTAATGACTCTTGCTCCCTTCTAATTTTTGTATATAATTTATGATGTTTGAATCTTTACTTTATTCCTTTGCCCTTTTTCCCTTTTTATGGAAAGTTTCGTTAATAATGTTACATTTAGGTAAATTACTTTATCTTCTTCAAATGGGTTTGATTATAGGGTTTAATAGCGTGTAGTTTATAATTGTTTCAAGTGCAATTATAATATACATTTGTATATAGGATATGATTAAGTTTTCTCTTCCCCATCTACTTGACATTGTACGTAGGATATGATTTATATCACTTGGTTTAGCTTTGTTGGTGGTTATCCTTGTTTTATTTATCTCTATCCACTGGGTTAAAGATAAAGTATGACATTCATGGAAGAGATGTAGATCCTTAGGAGAAAACAAATTCAGTTCTGTAGACATCATTTAGTTATCAGTGGGTTCACAATCAACATTACATCATTGTGTTGTAATACTTAAGAATGAACTCAAGTAGTAATTCTTCAAGGTAATGAGGTTGATTAGAGGATTCATTTTGTTGTTTTCTTTGTTGTAATTTTGTGTTCGGTTGAAATTTTTGAAAATTTCATCTTTGGCAGTAAAGGGACACATTCTAAGCTTGATTTGAGGTCATATAAGCTGATTTCTTCAATTTACCCAGTTGAATGGGACTATGATGGAGAGGCTAAATACTATTACTGTAACTTGAAAGAACCTAGATGGACTTCATAGATTGGTGAAAATCTAGGAAGAAGGTTTTATGGCTGTCGACTCTTTCTAGTAATTTTGGTACATTTTATGTTGTTTTAGCTAAATATGTTCATATATTTCATTAACAAATTATTGTGTTTTCTTTGATGGCAGAGAAAAAATGTTTGTGGATTTCATGAATGGCATGATCAAAGATTTTGTCCAAGAGCAAGACATATTATTGTAGAGCTGAAAAACAGAGAGAAAAAGCTATATCGTCAAAGTAATCTATTGAAAGCTGAAGTGGTAGAGTTAAGAGAAAAAGCAGTAGATGTTTTGTAAGCTGAAAGGATTGCAGAAAATTTGAAGTTGAAGAATGAGTTAGTTGCCATGAGGACTAGTATTGAAACACATTCAGCAAAGTGTTGGAAATTTGTTGCTTGTTTAAGCTTCTGTTTAGTAGTTTTGCTTATATTTGTTAGCTTAAATAATGAAGGCAATATAGCCAATAGGTGTACCTTTAAAGCCTCACCTGGAAATGGTCTGATGTACTAGAACAATGTGTAAATGTAATTCACCTAAACTGATGTTGGAAAGTGCAATTGTTAGATGTTTCAACATCTGTTGTATTACTTTGATGTTCTAGCCTAAATAGGCTTGATTTTTTATGTACTAGCCTAAACCTGTTTAATGTACTAGCCTAAAGATGTTTGATGTTTCAACATATGGTAAGGAAAATTAGTGACAAAATAGGATCTTTAGTCAATGGAGATGGAGCATTGGTTAGTAGTTAAAAGAAGTTAAAATAGGTAGCAATTAACTACTCTAAAAAATGTCATTCATAGTTTACTTCTAGTGATTAACACAATTGTTAAGTTGTTTTATAAGTCATCAAATTATTGATGAGGAGACAAAGACGTTTAATAGACCTATAATTCCAATTCTTTGTGTTAACAATGTACATGTTTTACCATTCATGAACTTCAACGAAAAGGAAAAAACCTAACAAAAATGCAATTCACACTAATTGGTTTATGATATACCACATAAAATGGCTACTTGATGATCTGTTCTCAAATCAAAACTAAACAATGAAAATAAAGGAGACAAACACTTTACTACAAAAAGCTTATCATCTCTTTCGGGCCACAGATTTTAAGCTTTCCCTGAAAACTACAAAACATTGCAGAGAATGTGACAATTCCAAACAAGCTTCCATCACCCTTGGTAACCCATTCATGAACTTTAACAAAAAGGAAAAATGTAAAAGAAGTGCAATTCAAATTGAAATTGGTAGTTATTGTATCCATTACTTAATAACATGTAAATGCCAACAAGATCCTTACAATATATTGTTGTTCAGTACACAAACATCACAAAATTGTTTATTTCACTAACAATTAAATGTTAAGTTTACATTTTCTCTTTTCTCTTTGAAGATGCAGTTTGACTTTTTTGGGTTGGATTCACATGCGTAGTTACAACTTCCTTTCTCTTTGTTGATTTCTGCCCAATATTTAGTAGTCTCTGACTTCTCCTTCTAGGTTGTAGATGCAATGCAAACATTGTTAAACTGTATGAATTAATTAATGTTTAGTAAGAATGCAAATATTTAACACTTACATTTAGCATCTGCAAACCTGTGGTTTCATTTGTGTATATCCTCATCCTTTCTATATGTTTCTTGAACTTCCTATTTGCTCTTGTTGAAGACGAGTATATGCCAGGCCTTTTTCCTGTAATTTTCGCTTGGGAATTTGGATTACATCTACCAACACTAAACATCCTCAATTTGCTTCCATCATCTGCAACACCATAACTAGGCCCTCTTCTCCCTTTGGTTTGCTTTTTGGTGCTGGCCTTTGAGGATGTATACATATTTGTTGTTTCTGAAGCACCTCCAAATGTTGGGAGAACAAATGAGGCTATTGTATTTGCACTTCCACTTACATGAGCAGTACTTAAGGTATTGGTAGTACCTGAAGCAGTTGTAGCACCAGCAGATATAGGCACAGTAGTAGAGGCAAAGGCATTTGTTCTTCTTTTACCTTTCTTTCCCTTTTCAGCATTGTTAGATGTAGATTTAGAGGTACTTACTGGGATGTCAGTGTTGGTTTGAACAGTAGATATGTTTTCTGGGTTTGGCTATGAGTTCGTTGTGTTTTGCTTCATATGGAAATGATTTGATTGGTCTGGGTGGTTCAGATTTTGAAATGCCATTGATAACAGTAAGAATGGAACAAAAAAACCTAGAAGATTACCACTACTATGGAAAACAATCTTATTTGTACCACAAAAAAGACAAAACTACTTAGAAATTACCTCTCTACCCTTCCAAGGATAGCCTCTTTTGTTGTGTCCTTCTGTATGGCAGTGGTTGCAGGTCATGATCATTTCCCTCCTAGACACATAGTCAGCATTTTGCTTTTTTTTACTTTTGTATTCTTTTGAGGCTCATCGATCCCCTTTTTCCTAGCTGTTTTGGGCCTACCAGGCCCTTGTTTGAATTCTGGTAGCTTAATAACTTCTTCAATGTTAATAGGTCAGTCCTACATACCAGGCATCGGTTGAATTGCCCTCCTATATGCTTTGACATATTTAGTCTTCTATAACTAACTAGAAGTGTAATCTTCAATATTAACCCTATTATCTCTAATAGCACATATGACATGTGCACAAGGAATGCCAAAGAGGGTATATCTCCTACAAGAACATATTTTGTTCTGAAGCCTCACCGCATATCTATTTTTTCCATAATCAATCTCATACCCTCCTTCACCATTATGATATACTAAAATAAGTTGAGCAATCATGACACTCTTCTCAATTGCTTCCCATATTCTTGGCCTTAATTTCCTTTCTACTTGGTAGCCTCTTTCCTTTTTCTCACAATTCTTTTCATCAATTCTCTTCTAATATGCTAAAACAACCCTAAAACTGACATTTTCCTTGCATCAACTAGAGTCTTATTGAAGGCCTCACATAAGTTATTGTCAATCAACTCAATCATAGAATCTTCCTTCTGGAAAGCCTGGCAATATTACTAAACTAGTGCATAACTCTCAATATCTTCTGTTGCCCTTTGCTTCTTGGCTCTGAGCTTATCCAAATTTTCTTCATATTCCCTTACTGTGAAGGATTGTGCAATTTTCCATAAGTGCTCCTTCATCTCTTCCCCTTTATGTCCTCTTCCATGCCGATTCACATAAACATGTCTAGCACAAAACCTGTACTCAACATCTGGACACAAATTAGAGATGGCTCTATTAAGTCCCTACAAAGGAAAACATAACCATTTGAATAGGCATGTGGACACAAATCTACATATTTCATAACATTTACCCTCTCAATGAAAGTAAAAACAAGATTGATGTGAAACTTTTACCTTTTATTGGTCAGTCATTATAGTCCAACCAATTCCAGAGCCTAACTGAGATAAATCTTCTTTCAGCCTTTCAATAAACTAGTTCCAGGTGACTGTCAACTCAACTTCAACCATAGCCTAAGCAACAGGAAACATTTGATTATTTCCATCTCTTCCCACAACACATAGAAGTTCACCCTTAGTTTTGGTTTTCAGCCAACATCCATCTAGGCCAAGATAATGCTTGCATCTATACCTAAACCCATGTTTAATAACTTCTAAACATATGTGCATTCTTTCAAATACAGGTGGAGATGTTGGAATTAACCGAGATATTGTAAATGTAATAATGCTTCCTGGGTTGGTCTGCCTAATCATTTCAGTATAAGACCAAAGCTTCTTATGCTCCTCTTCAATATTGATCACAACATTGTCTACTATTTTTTTTCTTTGCTCTTCTCACCATACTTGTGGACACTTCAACACCTAAACAATCCTTAACGTGAAATTTGATATCGTCATTCTTCAAAAATGGCTCCCTTTTAAGCTTATCCTTCAACAAGTCAGATAAGATGTTGGTGTTCATCTTAGGATTTGTATATACCCTATTACAGTCACGACTGTTCCTGAATTTCCTAACTTGAAATGACTGCAACTTCCTATCAAATGCTTCACATATATACCAAGGGTAGTTCTCTGTCCTACATTTACCTTGAACAAACTTGAGCTTATTTTTAGTAAACATGACAACCCTCTTTGTTTTGATGGACAACAAACTCACTGCACGCTTAAATTGCAAATGATTAAGAAAAATCATCCCTACTTCAATGTAAGGCTCAGCTGCATTTTAATCGTAAATAGGGTATTTACTTTTCCTCCTAGTAGCATCATCTACCATATCATCTACATCACTAAAAGTTCTCCATATTCATCACTGTCATAATATTCAGACAAAACTACATCATCTGCATCACCTACATCAACTTTATATGGTCTATTATCTCCATTATCTTCATCCAGACCATTACCTTGATCTCCTTGCTCTAAATCCTCTTCATCATCTTCATCCAGACCATTACCTTCATCTCATTGCTCTAAATCCTCATCCTCATTTTCATCCTCTTCAACCTCCATATTTGTATCATCTTCATTCTCCATATCTGCATCATTTTCATCCTCCACATTTGACACATCTTCTAAATTACCTACATTACCTCTAAACCCTTCATTATTAACTTCCTCACCATTATTGTAACATCTTGTTATCTGAATTAAGGTTAAAATGGTGTTTATTAGAGATTAATGAGAAATTAGGAAGCATAATTCATGCTTATGCATCATTGTATATTCACAAATATGTGAATATTTATTTTGATACACAAAAAACATTTGTACATGCATTCATTGGCATTTTCAGGTATAATTAATTTATAAATGCGATTAAAAATGTGAATTGTGACTTATTTGTGTTAAAATTTATTTGGAGAGTGTTATTATTATTTCGAAATTTTTGGTGAATTTGGGGTATTTTTGGACTAGGTTGTGGACCTATAAAATAGTAAAATTTGGAAGCCTTGCATGTAGCCATGTGGCTTACATGCAAGGGACACCCGTTATATGTTGCTACGGGAGTTTTTGGAGAAGGGAGAGAAACTTTGGTTGATCACCGAATACTTCCCAAATTGTTTCCTCTAGGTTTCCTTTGCTTTCAAAATCCTGTTTTGATCTCTCATCGAATTCAAACTTACCAACCAGACTGTTACTTGATTCTGTGGAGTCTTTATAATTTCTTTTCAACCACCGAAGCTGTGCTCACCAAAGCTGTGCTCATTATTATCAATACTGGAGATTTGTTTTGAATCATCAGTTGTGCATTTGGTTTACTTTTACTGCTGCAAATAGCTAAGCTAAGTAAGTAGCTCTGATAAGTCTATTTTTTGATGTAAATTTAGACATGCATGCATGAGTTTAAGAAGTGTGATTTCAGTGTTGAATAACGTGTATGATGAATTTGTGAATTTAGGGAATGAGCAAAAAGTGTATCAAGATTGTGATATTTTGAGTTAAATGGAGATTAGTGAAATAATTATAATTACAGAAAATAATGGTTGGGTTAACGGTGTTCATGCTCTGTTTTTCTTGATGATGTACGTGAATGTTTTTGGAAAAGTTTGAAAGAATTAAAATGAGTTTGTTAGTAAGTAATGAAAATGGGAAGATCCAGACGAGAGAAGAAGAAGAAGAAGAAGAAGAAGAAAAAAGAAAATTATTTGATGAAACACGCAAAAGCATATATTTGGTAAAGTGGGAACATGCTCTGTTTTCACTAAATACAAGCATAAATGTTTGGGTAAAGTTACTGATGAAATTTTGTGGGTTAGAGTTAAAGAGAATATAGAGTGGTATGGTCTTGTGTTTTAGGAAGGATTAAATTGACAAAAAAAGAAGAAGAACATGGAATGAAGATGGAAGAAAGATGCAGAAAAATGAGAGATGCTCACGTGAGCAGTGCAGTTTTTATAATGTAGGTGTAAACTTTTGGATTTTAGATTTAGTTGTGATGGGTTCTTTTGAGATGGAAATAGAAAAAAAATACTTTATGCAGCATATATATTGGTTGTGATGTGTGAGAATGAAGCAAAAAAAGAAGAAGAAGAAAGAAACAAGAAGAGGAGAGGCGTAGTTCGGTGAAGAAGATGAAGGCTGGTGTTCTAGAGAGAGAAAAGGTGATGGGTTATTTGTGTGGGTTAAAAACTAGAGTTTTTCATTGAACAGCCTTCAGTTTTTTGCCTATAACTTCTGCATCCGAGCTCCAAATAACTTGAAACTTGGACCAATGGATTCCTAAGAACTTTTGCTTTCTCTCCATAAAAATTTAGAGTTATCTGAATTGATTTGAAAGTGACTGATAGGATGAAATTTTGGAAGTCTGCTGGAATGTTATGAATTGGAAAGTTTCCACGATCATGCTGTTGGATCCTGTTACCAGAACCCAACTCTCTTGCGAAAATCATGAAACTTGAACCCAACTCTTGCGAAAACAATGAACTCCTGAATGCGTGCGTACATGTTGCCTTGAAGGGTTATTGTATTAAACCCTCATTAGCCATCATTAATTTTTTTTTTCATTCTCAATCCATTTGAACCCTTATTAGACACTATCAATTCATCTTCATGCTCATAACATTCCAAAAATTCACTCACAATTTGTTCAATGGTGTGCCTTATACAAAACAGTCACCATGCTTGAAACCCTTTCCTTCTACTTGTGAATAGAATTTGGAAAAATTAAAATCTTAATTTTGTTAGTGCAAGTCGACTTGTACACCTCTGTAACTCGACTTACACATGCACAGTACTTATAAGTCGACTTGTATGTCGATACAACTCGACTTATGTGTGTACA
>JANZLH020000102.1:145058-156318 GCA_026770325.2 Erythroxylum fimbriatum
CTGCCTTCAGTTCTTATCCTGTTCCGTCCAACTCTGTCCCGTCTCAGCCTGCTGAAGACGCTAACCATACGCAGGGTAAGAGTTAACATGAAAGATAATGGCTTAATGTTTAGGGTAAATTATAAAAGATAACTCAAATTTAACTATTTTTAAACGATAGTCAAAATTATTTATAATAATAATAAGATACTCAAAATTTTATTTATTTTGTTGACAAAAATAATTTATTATTGGCTATATAATTAATAGTATTAATGTGACAAATTACATCAACAAAACTATTTCACACGTGGGATCCTTCAATATTACTGCCATAACACTAGATGCCAGGTTATGAAGAATATGACCCCCATTGCTTATATTTACTATTGTACATAGCAAAACTGTTGTTGTACTGTCTCGTTTAGGACTCTTACCATCATGTCTGGTTTCTAACCGCGGTCTATGCCAGTCCCTACCCTTCAGGTCGCGAATGCTTTTGGCAAGAGATTTCCCACATTAGTGCTCTCACTACGTGGCCTTGGGTGCTGCTTGGGGACTTTAACGACTATGTGTCCTCTACGAAGAAATGGGGGGGCTTTTATTCCCAGAGGCGGGCTAGTCGTTTTCAACAAAACTTGGATGAGTGCTCTCTCCTGGACTTAGGGTTCAAAGGGTCCCCTTTCACCTACAGAAAGAAGCGCAATTGCGCTGTTTCTACCTTAGTCCGCCTCGATAGGGCCCTCTGTAATGCAGCCTGGAGACTTCTATTCCCTGACGCTTCGGTCCACCATCTCCCTCGCACTCTTTCTGATCATAATCCGATCGTTCTTCAATTATTTGGGTTTATACCGCCGGCGTCTTCCCGCCCTTTTCGGTTCCAAGATGCTTGGACTATGCATCTAGGGTTTCTTCCTATGCTGGAAACTGCATGGTCCATGCCCCACTGTTCCCTTTCTGATGCTCTACTCCTTGTTCAAGATGCGGCGCTTTCGTTCAACAAGGACACGTTCGGTAACATCTTCCAACGAAAGCATCGAACGCTGGCCAGGCTCAGTGGCAAACAACAGTTTTTTAGCCTTTAATCACAGTACCTCTCTTCTTAAGTTGGAACAGGAGCTTATTTCTGACTATAATGCAATCCTTAGACAAGAAGAAGTCTTTTGGTTCTAGAAGTCTCGTGTCTAATGGCTTCAGTTTGGGGATCGCAATACCAAGTTCTTCCATGCTATGACCATAAATCGTCGTCAACAGAACAGGGTGGCACGGCTGCGTGGTTTGGATGGCACTTGGCTCACCACTCCTGCCGCGTTTCAGACTGAGGCTCTACGCTTTTTCCACGACCTTTTCTGTAGTACCGTGGATATTGCCACGCCTTTTCCTCCACTACATGCCCACGCTACTTTATCTCCGCCGGATGCTCTCTCCATGTTGGCTCCTATAACCAGGGACGAAGTCTTTTCCGCGCTTCAATCTATGAAACCTTATAAGGCTCCTGGATCCGATGGTTTTCAGCCGATTTTTTACAAAAAATTTTGGCCCCTCATCGGCGAGAGAGTATTCTCTATGGTGGCAGACGCTTTCACTTCTGGTACTTGCCCTCCTGCAATCAATGACACGCTGTTAGCCCTTATCCCTAAAGCTGGCCACCCTACTTCTATGTCGCAATTTCAACCGATAAGTCTTTGCAACGTTTGCTAGAAGATTCTCTCCAAGGTTATTGTTCAACGCATTCGTCCTTTTCTAACGGACCTTATTCTCCCTATGCAGGGCGCTTTCATCCTGGGTCGAACTGCGGCGGAGCATATTGTTATGGCCAAAGAAGTGTTGCACACTATCCGTAAATCCAAGAAGCGGGACAGTTATTTAGCCATGAAAATTGACTTGAATAAAGCTTATGATCGGATTGATTGGCATTTTTTACGCCAAACTCTTCTCGACTTTGGCTTTCCGCTGCTCATCGTCTCCCTTATCATGTCCTGTGTTACTACTACCCGACTCTCTGTCCTTTGGAATGGTTCCCGCCTTCCGGCGTTTACACCTCGGCGAGGCTTACGCCAGGGGGACCCTTTTGTCTCCCTATTTATTCATCCTTTGTATGGAAAAACTCTCATTGCTCATCTCTAGCCGTGTCCAGACGCAGGACTGGCAGGCCATCAAGGTTTCAGGTAATGGGCCCCTTATCTCTCATTTATTATTTGCTGATGATGTGCTTGTCTTTTCTCAGGCTTCTTTGCGAGGTTGTCGGGTGGTCCTGGAGACGATTCACCAGTTCTGTTCTTGTTCGGGGATGCTTATCAATGATAAAAAATCACAGTCTTTCTTATCGCCCCATGTTCCTCGCTGACATAAAGAACGATTGTGCCAACACTTCAAGCTTTCCTTTACTGCTAACTTGGGTAACTATCTTGGGGTCCCCACCACTGGCACCAACCGCAAGGGCGACTTCAAGGCCGTTATTGATCGGACCCATCATCATTTGCAAGGATGGAAAGCTAAGCTTCTGAATAAAGCTGGGCGTGTCACTTTAGCTCAATCCACTCTCGCCACCATACCTCTCTATACCATGCAGACGTGCTGGTTTCCTGCGGGGGTTTGCGCCTCCCTTGACAAACGCTGTCGGGACTTTGTTTGGCACTCTGTTGATGGCAAGGGTATTCCTTTACTGCGTTGGGAAGTTGTTTGTAGTCCGAAGGCTTCGGGTGGCCTTGGTCTCCGTATGGCGCGTGATAATAATATTGCCATACTAGGCAAACTGGTCTGGGACCTCTCCCAAAATAGTCCAAAACTCTGGGTTGATGTGTTGCGTAGTAAGTATCTCCGCCACGCCTCGGTTCTCACTTACTCGGCCTCCGCCACTGCTTCACTGGGTTGGAAGGCCATCTGTAAGTCGGTCCCTTATCTGCGCGATGGGTTCCGCTGGAGAGTCGGCAATGGGGCCCACATCTCGTTTTGGAATGATCGTTGGGTTGGTGACTGTCCTCTCCGAAATCAGGTTACTCAAATTGATGCTCTTGATGAAGGCTTGCTGGTGGGGGACATCCTGAATGCACAACACCAATGGGATCTCTCTCACTTACGGACCCCCGTGGGATCCGCCGTGTTTCGGGCCATCGTGGGGGTTCCGCTTTCCAGATCCCGGCTGCCCATGGATTTGGTTATTTGGGGGGAGTCGGTAGCGGGCCTTTACACCGTCAAATCTGGGTATGAGTTCCTTACTCGCGTGCCTTTTCCCCCTGATCCCAACATGCCCTGGAAAAAGCCCTGGAAATTGCCTGTCCCCCAAAAGTTTCGTTTCTTTCTCTGGCAAATCCGTTGGTCCCGTCTCCTTACAAATGCATTGCGGTACAACCGGGCCATGGCTCCCTCTCCCATTTGTCCGCGATGTGGTCAAGGATGGGAAACTAATTCCTATGCTTTAAGGGATTGCCTCTGGGCGAAAGCAGTGTGGTTCTCCCTCTTTGGCCGCATGGAGGACTCTTTCTTCTCTTCTTCTATTGACGAGTGGTTCAACGATCACATCTTCGATTCCTCACGTCCTATTCCCTCTGTGCTTCGCTTTATCATTATAGCTTGGATTATTTGGAATGCACGGAACTGTGAGGTTTTCTAGTTTGAGGCTCTGTCGATTGAGGATCAAGGCTGATGGTTTTCCCTACTTTTTGATACTGTTCCCATTTTTGCTCTTCGGTTCGTAACCCCTCCTCCCCCCGCTGGGTTATCTGGACAGCCCCGTCTCCCAGGTTTGTTAAGCTTAATGTGGATGGTAGCTCGGCTGGCAATCTGGGAGGTGCAGGATTTGGTGGCCTAATACATGATAAGGAAGGCACTTGGTTAGTGGGTTTTTCGGGATATATTGGTCTTACCACTACCCTACTCGTAGAACCCCTCGCGATCCATCATGGGCTGGTGTTGGCTTGGCAGCGCGGCTTTCGCCAAATTGTTGTGGAATCAGACTCACTGGATGCCGTCACTCTGGTCACGGGCTCCAGTCCACCTTCCCATCCTTACTTGCATGTCCTTGAGGATATCAGTCACTTGGTGCAGAGGGTGTGGGCTTGCTCTATTATTCATACCCTCCGGGAGGGTAATCAATGCGCTAATCTCTTAGCCAAACATGGCGCTTCTCATTTCTGTCGCTGGTCTATCTGGGAAGCTCCTCCTCCAGGTCTTCGCCAGCGTCTAGCTCTTGATGCCTCTTCTGCGGCAGTGTTACATCTTTAGGCTCTTTTCTCTTCCCCCTTTCACCACAAAAAAGTGTTATAACCCCTCAACCATTTGATCCAGCAACTCCTATCCTTACAATTTGCCCACTTCCCCCACAACACATGTATCTGGAAACCTTGTTACGAAAGCTAATATCATCTAAAATAGATTCCCGCAAATACATTGCAAAATATTAAAGATAATGCATCTGATCAAGGAAATCTTCTCTCTCAACGCTATCAATTACCACAAAATCAAAGAGGTCACCGCAAATAATGCACATGTACCTTGTAAAAGAAATAATCTCCTTAATATTATGTCCACTGTTACTCCCCAAAACAAGAATGTTTCCTCATGTTATAGGTCTAGCCTCATTCTATAGACATTTATTTATTTAATTCCACTAAATTTAGACTCAAGAAATGTTAGTTGTCTTCATTAATAAAAATGAATGAAATTATAGGTGACTGTATGCAATATAAGATATTATCCTTTTAGGATATAAAGATAAGTTTGAGAGACAACAGTTACAATGACGACAACACATGATGCTAAAAGAGTTTAAAGTTAAAATAGCTTTCATCAACTGCATTCTTATTAAACTTTGATTTGTAGAATTTGCTTAAAAATGTGATGTGTATGTGTATATATATATACAATTTGTACTCAGTTTTAGAGATTAGAGAGGGGTTTTTTGGAGGAGAGCTAAAAAAGCTTTAACTGTAGTTGTTTTGTGAGGTATTCTTTGCTCAAAACTTTAACGCTTGTATCTTACTATTACTGGATTTTGTGAATTTTTTGCCAGTAAAATCCTATATCCAATTTTTTCTTATCGTTTGAGTAATTTATTATTGTTTAAGTGATCTTGTTGATTCCATGAGCATTATTGCTTGGATCCCCAACATGCAGTATCGAAGTCTTAGGTATGAGTGATAATAGCTCTATAATGAAGTTGACATCAACCAACTACTCAATTTGGAGAACTATGATGGAAGATCTACTGTATTGCAATGATCTATGTGATCCAATTGATCTGGACTGAAGTATAAAAGATAATGTCCCATTTAAGATAGAGAAGATAACAGATAAAAAGTGATAGAAGATGAAACAAAAGAGCTTAGAAATATTGGACAGTGGATTGATATCAACATATTCAACTATATCTCAAGAGACAGATCTTTTTGAACTGTGGAATAAGTTAGAGGGTCTCTATAAGCCTCCTTGATTAAAAGTCTTATAAACTTGAAGTTGAAGATTGAGAAATTGGTGTCTGACCATCTCAGCAATTTTCAGGACATCATCAACAGGTTGACTATGATGAAGGTTGTCATTGATGATGAATTACAAACTTTTTTCCTATTTAGTTCTTTGTCAATTAGTTAGAAAACTTTGGTTGTGACTATCAGTAACTTCGCTTCAGATCTCTTTCGATATGATCAAATAGAGCATGTTCAATAAAGAGATTAGGAGGAAGGAGATCGGTGTCGATAACGTGCAGGCTCTTTTTGTCGAGAACAGAGGAAGAAGCAAGAGTAAAATTCCTAAAAGGTAAGCCAAGTCAAAGAATAGGTCAAAGTCAAAATATAGGAAGGAGATTAAGACTTGTGACTACTACACCAAACCTAGTCCTATAAAGAAGTTATGTTACAAGTATAAGAGAGACCGAAAGAAGCAAGATAACCAGAAAGATGGATACAACAACAACATTATAACAACGACATCAAGAATAGATGATGATGTGTTTTTGATTTAGTACAACCAATTAGTGTCTTTATATTAGTCACTCAGATTCAAAGTGACTTGTCGATACTAGAGCATCTTATCATTGTTTTCCAAATAGGGAATATATCACAAACTATAGGAGTGGTGATTTTGGAAGTGTGAAGATAGGCAATCAAAGCTTCGCTAGCATCATTGGTATGGGTGACATTCAAGTTCAGATTGACATTGGGTGATTATTGACCTTAAAAGGTGTACGATATATTCTAAACTTATATCTCAATTTGTTGTTTGTGGATATGCTTGACCAAGTGGGACATCAACATAATTTCAGAGATGGCACATGGAAGTTGTCTAAAAGAGCATTGATAGTTTCTCGTGGTGGACTATACTGTAGTTTATATAAGATACACTTGAAGGTGTGCGATAGAGAATTACATATAGTTTAAGAAAATACTTCATTAAATTTGTGGCACTGGAAATTGGGACACATTAATGAGAAGGGGAAAGCAATATCATGTCTTTCTATAAGAGGTCTATCAGAAGGAAGGCAAAGTTAGAGCTAGTGCACTCTGACGTATATAGTCTTATGGAAGTGGAGTTTTTTGGAGGTAACAAGTTTTCCATTACATTTATCGATAATGCTACATACAAGACTTGGGTCTTCATGTTGAAAACAAAAGGGCAGGTGTATATGACCTTTAAAAAATTCCATCCTATGATAGAAAGGAAAACGAACAGAAAGTTGAAGTGTCTCTAAACTGACAATGGAGGAGAGTATACCTCCAAAAAATTTGAAGAATATTGTGTGAGACATGATATAAGACATGAGAAGACAAAACCTAGTAACCCAAAGCACAATGATGTGAACAAGAGGATGAACAGAACTATTATAGAGAAGGTTCGGTATATGCTCTAAATGTCAAAACTATCGCAGTCCTTTTAGGGGGAGGTAGTTAAAATTATTGTATACATGGTCAACAAAACTCCTTCAGGCCTTTTTATATCTTCACATTCCTAAGAGAGTGTGGATAGGGAAGGATATAACTTACTCATATCTAAGGATGTCAAATGTAAGGCCTTCAAGTACGTGCCAAAAGAGAAAAGATTGAAGCTAGATTCAAAAACTACTCCTTATGTATTTGTTGGATATGGTGAAAAGGATTCTGGCCATAAGATCTACGACTTAGAAAAGCATAAGGTTGTTAGAAGTAGGGAGTTAGTCTTCTATGGACATAAGATTGGTACAGATCTCATCAATGAAGACAGGATTACATCTAAGAGGTATTTCAACAATAAAGATAGTACCCCTGTTCTTACTTTTATTGATTAGCCCATGAGTGAAGAAGGAAAACATGAGCTATCATAAGACGATAATAATCAAAGGCAACCTGATGCTGATGATTCATATAAGCCACATCTTAAGACGTCGTGGAAGGGAGGGCTGCGTTTTAATTAAACCAAAACAACATCGTTTGGTTCAAAACCAAACGATGTCGTTTTGGTTTACTTAAATAACGTTCTTTAAGTTGACCAAAACGACGTCGTTTGGATTTACTTAAATAACGTTGACAACTTAAAGAATGTTATTTAAGTTAACGATGTCGTTTTGGTTAATATGAAAGCATCGGTTTGGAACCAAAACGACGTCGTTTAGATTTCAACCATACGACATCGTCTTTGTTCCAAATGACGTCGTTTGGGAAGGTTAGAAAACACTCCCTGTCGAAACAAAACGACATCATTTTTATCCCAATCAAAAGTGACGTCATTTTGTTACAATCGCTAACATTCGGGTAGACGATGCTTTTATCGACGACATTACCGACGCCTTATATTTTCGTTGCTAAATCTTTTTCTTTTCCATGATAATATTGCCGATAGATAGAAATCCGTCGACATTACCGATAGATTATGTACCATCGGTAATACTCTGTCACAATTTTATAATTTTCTCGTAGTCATGCCAAAGAACGTGTTTTTCCGCTGCTAATTCCAGCGCAAATTTTGCCGCCACCATTTGGCGACGGTAATTTTGACCGTCGCTAATTTAATCAATTTTAGCGACGGAAATAAGCTTTCCGTCGCTAATATCTAACGGTTTCATTTTCGTCGTTAATTTTCCGTCGCTACTCCAAATTTTCTTGTAGTATTGGTTATATGATTTAGAATATGACTTATAGGAAAAACTTCTTCCTTCCATTCATTTTTTTAACACATAAACACTAAACAAAAAGTGAAAAGATTAAGAAATAACCAAAAAAACTAATTATAAACAAATAGGCACTCAAAACTAACTGAAATCAATAGCAAAAACTAAAACACCACACTTCCTGGTAACGACACCAAAATTGTGGTAGCGTATCGTAACACTATACAAAATAACTAGAACTAAAAGTATAGCTAATGACGAGTCTAGGTCAATCTCACAAAGAGTGTGTATAAAGCTTTTGAAATGAAAATAAATAGCTACTAACGAATCTTAACATAACGATTACGAATTATATTAAAAATTCTAACAATGGGTTCGTAATAAAATAATCCAATGAATGCATTAAAGATCATTCGTACACAAAACCCAAACAATAAATATAGGATAACATAATCAATCCCTAAGAGAGAAAGAACAACAGCCACAATGAAAGATATGCTTAACCATGTTTTTTGAAGTTGATATCACCTTCAAACCGGTGTCAGAAAGCTTAGCCTTCCATGGGTCTCGAAAGGATGAGAGGTTTGTCCCTTCTTCTCTTCCAAAATCTAGACTTCACTCCTCAAAACGATTCATACTCTTTCTGTTGTCAACATGTTATATTTATAGTGAAAAATTAGGTTTCAGTGTCAAGTCACAAAAGTCACACCTGTGCAGGTTGAGTCATAAGCGTGACAACTTGAGTCATACCCATACAAGTGAGTCACGACCATAAAAGCAAGAGTCATGGACGTGCATGTGAGTCACGCCCATGATAACTTGTGTCATGGTCGTGACTTGATAGTCATAGTCATGCACTGTACCATAAACACTTCATTTTTTTTGCATTTTCTTATCTCCTCTTCACTCTAATTCTTCTCTTTCTTGCTCCATGAAAACAATTGAGTGTGAATCTCATGAAGATGACTCAAAGAATGTGCTTTCAAATCCCTTTAGCTCTTATGCTTTCAAATCATATCTAAAACCAAATATGAACAAAAGTAAATGTCTTAAGCAATTTAAAACATTAATCACTAAAATTCATGAATTAAATGTATCAACAATTAAACATATATCAATCCAAGATAAACAAAGATTGATT
Organism: Erythroxylum fimbriatum; assembly: GCA_026770325.2. Classification (NCBI taxonomy): domain Eukaryota; kingdom Viridiplantae; phylum Streptophyta; class Magnoliopsida; order Malpighiales; family Erythroxylaceae; genus Erythroxylum; species Erythroxylum fimbriatum. Next base: position 154,256 of record JANZLH020000102.1, read on the forward strand.
GTAGTTTAGATTTCAAGTATGCTAGGTGAGACACAAGCCCTTCTTCTCTATATAGGTATCAATTCTCAAGGCCTGCCTTTTAGAAATCTAAACTGACCAATCTTTTCCCATATAACGTAGACCTCAAACAAGATCTATAGTCCAAGACTTTCTGATACACAGGATCCTCACGAAGAGATAAGTGTAGAGCATACTTGTCTTTCTTTATCACTGTGGCTACATCATTCAAGAATCAAGTTTATAGGAGAGAGAAAAATTATAAAGAAGCCATAGAAGACAAAATACATAATACTTTGAATGATTTTTTGCATGGTTACAATAAGAAAGAAGCCTTGCTTTTATAAACTAAGCAAGCAGGATAAAGACAAACAACTTTAGGGAAAAGATTCCCATAGTACAATAATGCACACTAAAATACAAAAACAAATAGTAAAACGAAGAATTATTGGGATGCACTACGTCCCAATAATATTCCAAAAAGATAATAATATGATAAAAGATGAGAAGAAATCTTTCTAGCAAGGAGGTGCAGAGAGAGAACATGGTCTACCACTATCATTATCTGAGTCTAATATGTCCTTGGAAGCTGATATGCAAAAAGAACAATCGAGGACTGTTTATGTAACTTATCCAATTAGTATATCAAACTTCATAAATTCTGAATGTAAAATATAATTTATCCTATTATAAGTAAGTTAATATTTTTTATGTGATATTTACTTAGACATTACTTAGATGTGGAGTTAAAAAGAAAACCTTCAAAAAGGTTGTCCTGAAACATTTAACCAAGATAGTTCTAAAACATGACAACTAACTGTATTTCTAATTTTTTTCAATAAATTTTATATCAATACACATCTATCCATCCATCCATCCATCTATCTATCTATACATATAATATTATATAATTTTGATCACCATTTTATAAATTTAAACAAGATTTATTCAAATAATATTTTGTTAAGTCTACTACATTATATTTCTTGATTTTAAGGTTACTTACATTTAAAGACAATATAGGATAGTAGTAAATATAAGTACTTACTTAAAAAGTTATATGATAAATTTTAGTTAAATAACTATCTTTATTGACTAAATTTCTCATATGCTTAAAGTTAACTTTAGTTGTATGCAATTAATTGTTATATGAAGAACATATTGCATTATAAAACCAATAATGCCCTATATTTATTCATGTTTGACAATTAAATTTAGTAAACATGTCCCCAGACAATTAATAATAAAATGAGTGTTGCTAATTAAACTCAATAATATAATAGTCTAATTTCTCTTTTTTAGCGTAGCTTTGTTTTTTGCATAGCCATAAAATTATATAGATGATCATATATGTTTATTTTTTTAAAATAGATTAGTTATTTAAAATCATGAAAACTAAAAGTGAAGATTTATTTTTAAATAAATTAATAATTATCTTTTACAAATATATTTTCATGATAAATCTATAATATCATGACAAATTAATTTATGATTTGACCATAAAGCTTTTAATAATTTGTCTTTGAAGTATATTATAATATATACTTTTTGTGTTATTTGAGTTTATATTGATGTTACTCCAAAACCGAGTTTAGAATATTGGCCTAAGAGTTAAACGCAGGTATGAACTTACTGGTTGCATGTTGGATCTCTTATGCCAGGGCCAATGGTCTGAATACCGCCGGGATCCGGTATCGGAACGTTAACAATTATACCGGAAAAAAATTCCGGCCGGTACCGGCCGTTTTCGGTCTGTACCGAAGATACCGGAAAAATTCAGACAGTTCCGCAAAATTTAGAAAACCTAGGGACTAATTTGCAAATAACCCAAAAAAACTACCCCCCCCGACCTTCGGCCGCCCACTCTCTTCTCTCTTTTCTGTCGTCCGTCGCCTGCCTCCGTCTACCGCCTACCTCCGTCCGTCTGCCTCCTGCCTGCCTCCGTCTGTCGCCCTTCGCCGCCCCTCCCTGGTCTGGATCTGGACTCCAGTGGTCTCCTCGCGTCTTCCTCTTCTCCTCCGTCCATCTGTCGTCCTCTGGTGGTCTCGCTGGTCACCTCCGTCGCG
>JANZLH020000102.1:182432-199949 GCA_026770325.2 Erythroxylum fimbriatum
TAATTAATCTTACCGACGGAATATGTACAAATTCCGTCGGTAATTTCCGTCGCTAAACTCTATTTTTCTTGTAGTGTTCCCTTGTAATCAACTTGCCATATTTTCTTGTTTTTCCATTTAATATAAACCACACACAAAATTAAATCAACCGAGAACCTCCCTTTATCTGCTTCACTCCACTATAATTTGTTTACTATTACTCCTTGGTCCACAGGAAGTGCCACTGAGTCTCTGAAATTGTTTACACCAGCAGAAAAAAAAAAGGATCTGAAAGGAAAAGCCTTTTAGAAATAAGCCACAAAAAAGTAAAAGGTCCCGCTTGTTTTGAGAAAAAATTTGGATTGAATTGCACTGAAAAGCTTTCCGAAGGTTAAATTGCAGATAATTTAATTAGTGAATACAAAATGACACAAAAGAAATAAATAGTAGGGCAAAGTGTCTCCTCCATTGGGACCTCGTGTTGGTTATGATTTAGACCAATGCCTTCACCTATCTTTTCAAAGTTGGACAGCCCACGAATAAAGAGGGTACGTACACACTCACCTTCTTAATTAATTAGATTGCTTTCATTTCCCTGTTCCACCAACTTTGCTTGGTTTTTTCCATGCTTTTAATTAGAGGTTTGAAACTATATATAATTCCTAAGATTGATAACAAAAAAATAGGAAAAACTACGCAAGGAAGAGATTCACATAACAATTAAAATAAATTGCAATGACTTGACAATATTATGATCGAGTTGTGGTGTCCACTTCTTTTATAGAAGTAATTAATGTAATCTATCCACTTCCATCTGTGTGGTATGTTAATGATTCTGCAGCTTCTTTGGAAGTCACATCACAAGTGATATATATTGACTGACCTCGTCAGGTAAGGGTATAATAATTTGCCTTTGAGAAATTCCAAGATTGATCATTGTCCATATATGCTGGATTTACCACTCATGTGATGTGCCTAGTTAAACGAATACATTAATTAATCAAGCTTTTGTACGCAAAATCTCTCGAGCAAGCTGCTTTAGATACTGGCCTATGTTGAAACTAATTAATAAAGTGCGTCCCAGTTCATCGATCGATAGTATCATCAACCTTTATATATGCAGTTTAGCATGTCTTTTTTCTCAAGCTTTTGGTTTTATCGAATTTCCGCTTTCCTTTCACCCCAAAGCTGAAAGTAAAAATAGTCACACGAACATTGACTTTTGAAAGTTCTCCAATTTCCCATGAAAATTTCCAATTCTATAGTTTGAGAAGTTGCTGAGAAGATATACGTACAAATCGTAATTATGTCAGCCCTATGTAGACGTCCACCTGTCATTAATAGCAGACCAGATCCCTTTAGTTTGGGACACTATCATGAAGTTTTTCTTGAATAATCTCTATTATATAAGTGTAAATGCAAATAGGAAGCATAATAGTTGTACAGAAAGGGATTTTAATTAGCATAGGGAATGGGTTGTCCCCCTTTTAACAAGCCTCATGTCGGGCATGAGTGTATCTTGAGGCCGACATATGGCCGCAACCCAGTTTAAGAATTTGGACGTTAGAGAGCGGATAGGGCCTTGTCGATGAACGTGCGGTTTATGTCAGCTTAGGTCATGAAATTGAATGCAATGGAATGTTTGGTGGATTCGCGTTTCTAAGATATGTTTTTTCAAGGATTTCCTTTTCCGTGTGTAAAACTAAAAGTAACTACTCCTTCCTCCTCCTGTGTTTCAATCTCCAGAGTTTGGTTTTTTTGTCTTCTTGGCGGTCACCTTCTTTAATGTCCCAGGTAAGGACAGCACGAAAGAAAGTCATTAGCATTCAATTGGAGTTGCTTCAAAAAGTCAAAAGAAAACAGAAGCAGTAAATGCGCTGGAAGAATAAAAGATTCTGCTAGGTTTGAATAACATTAACAATACACCCATGTTCTCACTATTCATCATACGATTACTCAAAAAAGTAAAAGATGTAGAGCAAAAGGAGAATTTTACCTCCATTAAAGTTTCAGATTCAGTCAGTTTTAAGGGACTGGTTAACTCCAATTAATTGAAAGTAAGTCCAGGTGGACCGGGTCACTGCCAAAACAATATATTTGTGTGTATAGAGATACATGTATGCTCTTCTTTGCAAGATTCTCTGCACACATGCGTGAGCTTTCATGCAGCCTAACAACATCGTCATTCATCTGTGTGTTCGGTTAATGCCTTCTGCGGCACATTCATTATCTTATAAATCTGGTTACGTAACTCTATTATCACAAACTTTAATAGGCCATTGCTTGTTGTAAAGCTGGCACGTACACGAGTGTCCTGTCACTCCAGCACATATATATCCAGATCCAGTTCTGCCTATAAGATTACCTCCATTGTCCGATATATTTCATTGTTAGTGAAATGGCATCCTGTCACAAGCATCCCCGGCCCTTCTACAGAACTTAATTAATAGGAATCGAATTCGATTCCTAATCTCCCTAGTTTGCAGTGACAAGTCAAAACCTAGGATCTATTCTCTTTCTGGAAAGGAAGTTAGGTTAGAAAAGTTATCCCTATTGCAAGTAAATTTTCTTATCCTGGTTGATTCTGTGTATATATGTTCCGATGTAATTTAGACAAAGTAGGCTATTATCAATGACTATTAAGGACGAGTTTTCCCTCAACACCTAATAACTATTAAAATATTAAAGCAATTTAATATATTTTATAAGACTAGTTGTTAAAAGCTCGCAACTCAAGCATTTAAGTTCCTCTAAAATGAAGAATCTTATTGTATTGTGATATTATCAAATATATATGTTGATTAGGGTTTTCTTATATGAAATTTAACATCCATTCTTTAAAAATGTTTATGTCAAACGATTCCTAATAATGTATAGGCGGTGGCAATCAAATAGTTAGTAAGATTTGCATTTAAACGTGGATTAGACTCTGATTTTGAGGATGTGAAAATAATGAATATAATTTCGATCGGGAAAGAAGGTATATATATATCCAACTTCCTAATACATCCGTGACTTGCAGAAATAAATAACAAGATCTGAAATCTCTTGCCCTTAGTTACCTGCAGGTTGAAACATGCATTAATTAGCTGTGGATACGTATGATGATGTGGGGTTGTTTCAAGTAAGGAACAAAATAATAACTAGGACGATGATTACCCCAGGCACCTGCGATCTTATAATAAGTTAAGAGAGAGATAGATACTAGCAAGAAAGACAGTGACTTGCATGTTCCTTAAGTATGGGTGTATTTGAGTGGTTACATTACAAGCATGCATGTGGATAATGAAAGTACAGTTTCGTGACTTGGAATGGATTGGATTGGATTGGATTTTTCTTGGGTTCAGCATATATATATATAGACATCCTGAAGTAACCGTGCATTTTATATAATATGGAGAGAAATTCTTGGATTCAGAGCCTTCCAGCCACCCAAATGACAAGAGGGTATCAGATTCTGATAACCTTTTTCTTTTGTTCCCGAATGAGCTCATGAGCAACGAAATTAAATTAGCTATAGACAACACGGTGTTTATTACAATCTAAAATCTCATTTTTGTTCGTGCTTCACTTGATGCTTTTCATAAAGAAAATGCTTAGACGAAACAATAAATTAAAGGAAAGTAGATTTTCTCTTTATTAATTTGTTGTGATAATAAACTTGTTAGCTAATGTATGAATGTTCGGATTGATTTCATAAATTGTTGTGTATGATATATCAGAGACCAGAACTACTAATTTACTGATACTGAAATCGCTCTCGAGACTTTCGTGTTCAATTTCTCACCTATCTATTCAAAGTTCGGATGGGCTTTCATTTAACACGAGGCTTCTTGTAGTCAAAATGATGGTCCACAATTGCGGGCATGATGTCCAATTAAGAGATCGAGTTAAAAGGACATTTGATTTGAAGAATTATATGTACATTGCATGACTTCAATCTTCTGATGTCGGATGCCTTGGTAAATTAGGGACCAATATCACATTAATTTGCTTGCTCTGAGGAGACCAATAAGATATAATTTGTATCCAAACTGTCTTGAAAAATTACTTAGAGCGAGCTGTGAGAGATGCAAGAAAAAAGTGTGGACAATTATAAGTTGACCTAGTAGCAGCGATCTGAAACCTAGCTTTAATGTTTGTGGTTTAGATTAAAACAGCAAAATCAAACAAATACCAATAATTAATATATCATGCAACTCTTGCAGCCTTCTAGATATTATTGACTTGCCTGCAACTGCAACTGGACCATTCCTTATTATTTATCAGCAAAGAAGGAAGTCAAAAGAACCTAAGTGAATATTTACGGACCTCCTGGTCATAAAATTTGGTCAAGGTTGAAATAAATTAGCTAATTAGGCATAGCGTTTGTGAACATTTCTAGACCGTAAACATAATGGATTGGCCACAAACATTGCACCAGATTATCTTTTTGGTTTCCCTTTACTTACCTAACATTCAAACCAAGGTTTACGAGGAAAGACGATTATTTTAAGGCTGATTGTATTTGTATATTCAGCAAGGACTAAGAAGCAACAAGCAAGTAGGTAGCTGATACAGGAGGTGATGTAGGGGAAGAAAAAAGGAAAAAGAAAGGTTAAAAGGAGGAGGAGAACGTGTAACAAGTGAAAACATGTCTGCCACAGTCCGCGAATGTGTCTGAATTAACAAAGACAAGAGAGTACAAATGTATTAAATCCCTGCAACTAAACCAAAGCGCATGAAAACAGATATTTCTTAGACGTAGGGTTTTGGGGTTGGAGCACCTGTTACTCTTGTACCAATTAATCTTGTTCATAAATTCTACCTAAATGATAAGATTTAATATAACAAATAACAACTGGTATCGGCTTTCTCCTTGTGCAGCTAGTTTTGTGGCTCTCGCAGCTATTGTTTTACACGTCAGTTCGATCTGGTAGAGGTTAAAGATTTTTCATTATGAAAAATCCATTGTGCTTTTCGCCCCCAAATTATTCAAGCTGAATTTGATTCAGACATGGAAGTCTATTGTTATTTTAGAGTCGCTTCCTTTAACCCCTATCCCGGCAAAAATCAAAGGGTATGATTCACTTTTCTCTCTTTTTGACTGGAACTTAACATTAGTTGGTGATGGGAGCAGAAATAATGGGGGAAAGATTCCGGGAGAAAGATGACAACGACACAGACTCGTGCTGATGCGTCTGAGCCATCAGACAGTAGAAGGTCCCAACTCCAACAGAGACATATCTCCACAGCTTGCATCCGGACAACTGGTCTAGTCTAGTGTAGGGGCTGCTCCCACGCTTACACTTTGAAGTTTGACACTTTGACCTGACCTCTCCAGTAAAAGTTAAACGGCTTATCTTACTTTTTATCCTTCACACCCATTCACCATATTGCCCTCATAATTTCTCAGAAACAACAGTTATGTACGCCATTACCCATGAACCCGTCGTACAAGATCTGGTTTTTGTGCTCGAATTCGAAACATTCACATTATGAGCGATAAGTTATTTCATTCTACAATAAATTATTGTATTTCAAAATTTTCTGAAAACATTTTTCCTCCGAAAAATTCCTAGCAAAAAATAGACGTGCCAAAGAATATATTATTTTATCATATTTATTAGTCTAATATGAGAAGAAATTAAGCTTTTCATTACATTTTTATTATGTAATCATATTTTTTGAAAATTATTGTGTAACAGTATTAATAAACAAATTATTATTTTCCAATCTTGTTTATAATTCATAATGGTTAACATATTGAATACTTAATTTGACTTATTTTTATAACTAATCACAATTAATAACTCAACCCTGGACACTAAATTTAGGATATTGATATAATAAAATTATTAACTAACACTAATATTGAGATAAAACATCAAAACTCAATCACTGAAACTAAAGAGCCAACATCTACTTGCAGGGAATGATATGAAAAAGTTAATTATTTAATATTAATAATAAAAAATCTACTACAACAATATCTACTTTAAATCCCACATGAAATATAGAGCCTAAAAAAGTTTAATAATATGCAGCCTTATCCATATCTGATAAAAAGGTTGTTCTCGATAGACCTACTTATAACAAACTATAAATAAATACGTATAAAAAAATATATAAAAATATGTATTGCAAAATACAAAACACGGTAAAGATTAACAATACAAGATAAAATAAGTAAATAAATATCAAAAAATAAGAAAAAAAACTAAGTACAAAAATAAATCATACCAAGCATTACAAAAAAGTAATTATACCAAATTAGAAACTACTTAAGTTAAATAACTAAGAGAGAAGCAGGGACGGATGTCCTGCTCCCACTGCCTCCAAAAAATTTCATATAAAAATATTATTATTTTAAATTTTGATCTCATAAAAATAATCAAAATTTGTCTCTATTAATTTAATTCAGTAATATATGAGTACTTTAAATATTGTGCCCCCACTCAAAAAAATTTTTATATCCCACCTGGAGAGAAGTACAATGTAATTAAAATATTAAAGTTATCTATAAAGTGAAAGACTCAGAGGCATATATTTACAGGATTTAAGAAAATAATAAAAGCCTCTCTATGTAAGATTCTTTTACCCGTCTTAATATGTTAAAGTGTTCTGTTACGGGTCATGTTCACAATAAATTCGTTAATCACTTCACTTTAATTTTTCTTAAGCCTTCTTTTTTTTTTTTCCTATTCCAGTCACTAAATATTATTTTATATCATCTTCTCATTTAAAATTAAGATGTCACTTTTTAACATGTCCTTCGAACTCTTGCCTCTTTTAATTTATCATTAATACTAAGAATATGAGCTTATTTAATTGGTCAACAATATACCCCATATAGCATAATCGGCTTAATCTCTAAACTATAGGAAATAGAAAATCAATTATATTATAAAATTAAACAAAATTTTAATTTATGAATAATAAAATAATAAAAAAATCTTTATAATTTTACTTAGTAAAGATAATAAAAAATAATTATTAAATATAAGTATATATAATAATCAATAAATTATCTTATTAATATTATTAATCAATTAATAAATATGTGATAAAAATAATAAATATAAAGAATTACTTGCCCCCAGTAGTGCTTTTTTACATAACATTGCTCAATTATGGTAGTTATCAGAAAAGAGTCTAATGGATCGAATCGGATATTTAATTCCAAGATAGGCATAAAAAGAAACAAGGGGGCAGAGGCAAGGGAGGACAATAAAAGGTTAATAAAGAAGGGAAGAGAGGTAAGAGGCACAACTTTCACTGCTTTTCATGTATTTGACCCTTCCAGTCAGTCATCCTCTGCCCTGCCTTTCCCTGTGAAAAGCCAAGGCCCCATTTCTGTATTACGACTACCCTGCATTGATAGTTGCGCATTTCTACAGATATAAAAAAGGAATTATAGACTCGATAGTTTAGCTCCATAGTTGAGAGCGAGGTTTAATTTCAGTTAGGTCTCATGAATTCTATGCTAGCCCCTCTTATAAATAGGGTGTTCAAAAAAAAAAAAAGGAATTATAGATATAGAACCAAGGATCATATCAGACATAGAGACATAGAAAAAGGTGTAATCTCGTGCAATACTGCAAGTTAATTAGAAAAAGGTCTAATCTCGTGCAATACTGCATGTTAATTCAAACCTTTTTTCTTTTTCTTTAAAATCTGACATCAACTAAATTCCATTAATCACCCATCTTTTCTTTTTTTTGCTCGTCACTATAAGCTGCTGTACACTTTCTTATTCCAAAACATCATTCCCTCACCATTTCGAATCATCTCTCTGGGAAGTAATTCCCCTGTTCCCTATACCCTACCTGTCAAATCTTCACAAATTCAAAAACAAAAGCTCTAAATTGCTAATAATTAATTTTAAAAAACTGAAGAATCCCAATTCTATCCCCATCCCCGTTGATGAATATACAGATGTACCCCCCTTCAGCCTTTCCCAAAGATATGGCCATCTTCAAAATTCAGCCATCATTCGGAGACATACCCCAAAAACACTTGACTGAGATCTCCGACCACCACCAGCTGTCTCTCCAAGACCAGAAATCTTTTGAACCAGGAACGACTTAGTTCCTCAGCATGACTGATCTCAGATACGAGCTATGTCATCACATTTTGATGCAACAGCGTGGAATTCATTCTCACTACCACCTGTCTTCTATAAATATTCTTCCGATGAAATCACGGAACCTTTTAGAGTAGAGTTTTGGGTCCACAGCCGAGATGGAGGTAGGATCAACTTGTAAGGATTTGTATGCATGCTCCAATTTCTTGCTGATATCATAGTCCTGTAAGATATCGATGATTCCAAAATAAAGGACTACTTCATAGACATCACCAGAAGGGGTCAAGTAGCTATACTGATCAAAGTCACTTCTCCTCGCAATCCTCTCTGCTCTTGCTGGCATATTTGAGCCTAACCTTATCAGAGGCTTCCTGCGAGAAAAAAAAAAAAAGATGGAAGGAACCAAGCAAGCAAATATTTAGCAAACCATGTCCTCATCTTTGGAAAGACTACAACATTGCGAAAGCATTGTTTTTAAGATACATTTCTATCACTCAAGATAGGTATCAACCTAGTGACCAGGGTAAAAAGAACTTGATCAAAGAACTACAATAACCTAGCTGGCAAAGATCAAACCAAGAATGAGAGTAAAGCCAGGTCTTATTATCATCAACAAAAACTGTCGCCTACAGACCTACCCCAACCATATATAATAAAAAACCAAAGCCACCAGTAATTCCATTGGACATGATCATAATCAATAACAGAATTATTGGTATTCAGTTGGTCAAACAAATCCCTGGGTCAAATTACCCATACAGCAGTATTAACTGAAAAGATGAGAACATACTGGCCAGCTTGAACTCTATCCATGTCTTGTAACTCTGCCTCAAGGAAACGACATCCTCGCATAAACTTCTCACTTTGATACGAGTCCTTTTTCCCTGCAGAAAGGCAAAAATGTTATCAGCTTGCATGCCATAGAAACTAATCTAGAAACTGATACAAATCTGAAAATCCTTTTTATGATGATATAGGGTGACTTACCAGTCCGCAAAAGGAACGGTGATAACCCCATTTTATCGCAAGTATTGTCATCACGGAAGTGGAGACCAACCAAGAGACTGTAATCCATGATTCTCTCAGCTTCCAAAAATTCACAATCTCGATCAATTTGCCTGCCCATTCATTGTAGATGTTACATCATATTTGTGAGCTAAAAAACTGAATTTCCAGCCAGATATAAGTCATACAGCACAAACATACAAGATTCCTATAAACTTACTTGATGAGCTCTTGATACCAATTTTGTTGGAGACGAAACACAAAATTCAGATCCAGGTCCTTGAGAGTAGTGGTTTCATCAATCTCACCCTCAAGCTTATCTGTGGTACGGCCATATGAGGATCCTTTTAGGTCAAATCTTCTGTGCATTCTGTAGTCTGAGCAGAACAAATTGCCCATAACAACGAAGCGTGTCTGGTTCCAAGAACACGAGATATGATCAGAAAAGGGAGGAAGTCCAATCCTTGGAGAAGCATGCTGAATTAACCTCACACATACCTTCTGTCCACCAATGGGTTTAACACAATGTACGCCGAAAAATTTTGTCACAAGGGAGTTTTCATAACGACGAACATGTTGGTAATAACTTGGAAGCATCTTAAGGAGCACCTAAACATAGATACAAAAACTTGAGAACCAACATTTCTGCCAACTTATGACTTGAAAGCAGTAACTAAAAGTAGAATGGAAGCCAAAGAGCAGCAATTAACCAACTGCTAATAATCCCAAGAATTTCAAATTGAAAACTATTCACTAGTCATGCATTTGGGCGACTAACCTTGACTTCTGATTTCTTCACTGTTTTGATCATGAATCTATCATCCTGAGTAAGATAAAAGAAACTTCCACTCTTCCCTGGGGAAGAAAGCTCTCTGAGGGCATCATTCCCACAAATAGCTAGCATGTAATCAGCTGTGTCTACTTGGAATAGGTCCCTCAAATTCCTGATATGTTATAGAGAAAGGAAACAACAAAGAATATCATGACACCACCTTTCGATTAAAGATAAAGACTCAACACGGAAAGTTTAACAATTCAACACCGAGACAGTACTGACAAACCAAATGCTCACCCATAACCCATTTACACTGAACACAAAGAAAACCATATCCAGAAGAATAAATTCGTACTGTCATAGTAACTTACAATCCAAAAGGTGAATCAAACAAATTCCTGTAAAGCAGTACCTGAATACCATGGGACAGTAATCCTTCCACCGAAATTCCACTGACTGATGAGGAGGCGTAATCTTCGATCCTTCAGGCGGAAACCTGGTCCAGAACTTCTCCTTGGGATCAAAATCACTCGGTTTCAGTTCTCTAGTAATCTGGGCAAGCCTACCAACAGAGTACCTAGATTGTCACATAACACAGAATTAGAAAACAGCTCCTAAAACAACACAGAGCTATACAAAAAGTAGAACTAAAAGATAAATACTCCAACCATCACAAACGCAAACCACCTTATGCCCAATTGCAAATTAAGCATCAAAACGTAATTCTTGTGCCCTTTAGAAATAGTCTGTCCAGGCTTCTTCACTTCGCCACCATTAAAACAACAAGGCCCCCTTCTAAACTGCTTAATCCCGTCTCGATTCAACCCTTCTCTATAAATCTTCCACGCCTCCACAGTATCAATTATATCACATGTAATATCCCCAGCCTCACCATCACTCTCCCATATACAAATCCTCGGGAAACTAATATTACTCCCTCTCGCCGTATCAACGGAAGACCTCTTCCTTTGCGCCCCAGCCAAGGAAACCAAATCACTTTCCTTACCCTTCAAACAATGCTCTTTCCCATTACCAGGATAAAAGGTTCCATTCCATTTCTGGGTCTTCACATCCTTGCTATTACTCCAACTCCCAATATAAAAACTTCCATCAGGCCATGTAAAAACCCCATCCCCTTTTGGCACTCCATTTTCCCATTGTCCGTCGTACCGATTCCCATTAGCCCATATCAAAGCCCCTCTACCCGATATCACGCTGTTTTTCCACTCTCCGACGTACTCATTTCCACTCTTCCAAACATATCTCCCCTGTCCATCTTGAAGATTCTTCTTCCAATAGCCTTCGTACATGTCTCCATTAGCGTAATGCTTTTGCCCGTACCCGTGTTTGCGATCAGAGCTCCATAAACCCCGGTAAGTGTCCCCGTCGGGTCCAATAAAAGTACCGATTCCTTCCATACGACCCGACTTAAATTCCCCTTCAAATGTCGCGCCCGACGGCCACGAGAACCTCCCTTTCCCCGACGCCTTCCCTCTCCTCCACTCCCCCTCGTACATGCAACCGTCGGTCCACAGATACTTTCCTGATCCGTGAGGCGCGTTGCTTGAGAGAGCCCCGATGTAGAGATCCCCGTTTGGGAGAAGCTTGTCTACGGAGGTGGTTCTGCTGCTGGAGACGATAACAGGGTGGCGGTTTTCGTCAAAGCTGCCAACAGCGATGGTGGTGGTCGGAGTTACTCGCCGGTGTGCGGAAGATGATCGGGTCCGGTTAACGACTATGGGTTGCGGAGGCGGCACTGGTGACGGTTGTTTTCCGATCTCTTTCTCCGTAGTCGTCACTAAAACCACTACCTTGTTGCTGTCTACCTTATCATCTTGTCCGGACCTCTTCTTCTTGGTGCAGGAAACGACATCGTTTGGCTCATCTAGGAGCATTTTTCCTGACACAGACCCAGCTCTGTCTTCTCTCTCTATCTCCGTCCCGTCTCCTCCTTTTTATCAGTTTCGGAAGCTTCGGCCAGCGGCCGCAGAGACGAGCATTCCCGGCAAGCGTGAATGGTCTTCCGACAGTCTAAGCTCGCGTAATTTCCTAGTGGTTTCTCCCTAACATCACTTTCTCTTTAGCAGGGAAGGGGGTCTTTGTGTTTGAAGAAATAGGTAAGAATCCTACATATACACATAACACACACAACATAAAAAGCACAGCATATATAGTATACAGAGAGACGGACAGGAATAAATAAATAAGCCCCGTAAAAAAACAAACAAAATAACCTAATCCTGAGAAAGTTAAAAATTCTAAAGTAAAAGAAAGGGTGAGGGATGACGATGAGCCGTGAGCGTCGGCTTTTGCCTCACTATTGTATTGTATGGTACGATTTTTTAAAATTAAATAAATTTTATTTTCTTATAAATGTTTCTTAGGGATTTACATTTGGCCTAATTACATAGTGATCGATCGATGAGTGACGGTGTTACCTAGGGAAAAAAAGAAAGAAAGAAAGGGCAGGGCAGGGCAGGTACTTGGTCGATATTATTGATGTAATTTTGTTTTCGGGCATCGTTGGAATATCTTGGTATAAATGTAATGCTTTGTCCATACCATAGATCAAGATGTGCACTGCCCGGGAACAGTGGAAAGCTTAATTAATAAAATCAACATTATTATTCCCTGTTTGGTTTCGATGCTTTCAATAATCGTATCTTTGATTAGCTACGCGGAGAGAAAGAGAGGGAACGACATCCTTATTTGTAAACAAATCCACCTCAGAATCCGAATCACATAACCTGATGTAATACTATTATCTTGCCAAAAAACTCCAAGTAGACATAGTTTGTGTAGACCGTGCTAACTTTTTGCGCACTCAAAGGAAGACCCTGACCCTGACCCACTTGGATTAATTGCCAACTAAATACTATGATTTATTGATTTTTAAGACATCGTTCTCAATCCTCCCTGTAGTGTAGTACTCCATATTGGTTGGACAATGCTCCAAAGTTAGTTCTGTTATGAATGGACGAAACAATCAGTAAGTTGCCTTTCTTTGTACCCAGCAAATCAAAAGCTATTATACATAATTAGAATTGCTTACTCCAATCATAAATAAACCACATGAATTAACAAACAGCCACGACAACACCGTAACTCGAAGGTTGCTTATCTTTCTTTTCACCTTTGCCTTTTTCTCCTATCCTATGACAAGGAAATTGAATGAAATAGCAAAATAATCATGTGTAGGGTAGAGGCCTTGGCATCGCAATGCATGTGTCTTCATAAATTCCAAATTGAATTCGGCTGTTATCCTTTCGTGACACCTCCAACTCCAATTAATTAAGCCAATCCATGAATACCCGAGCCGACGTTTCCTTTCCACCAGCTCAGCTCAGCGAGCCACATTTGGTTTCTTCTTTAAATTCCCCATTACCATATTTTTCACATCCAACTCTAATTCGATCTTAACGTCAAATTTTATTAAGTAATCAAGATCCATCCTCCTAGATTTAACTAATAATATACACATTCTCCAGAGTCTATTTCTTATTCCTCTGCCTCGTTAATTACGATCCAAGTGTTTGGATAGACTTTTTATGTTACATAAATACCATAAATATAATTTAGTTGTGACACACGGAACAACAAAACAATGAAGAGAGGAACAAAAAGGGACGATATCAAATATTGGCATGAATTAGTACACACGCGAACGGTATGTCCTCAAGTCGTTCTTGCCCACTTAGATACAGTTATCACTATCACGTGGCGATCGTGGCTTTCTGTAGAAATTTTGTCTACACACGTGGCGATCGTTGCTTTCTTTAGTAAACTATGCATATGCTAATTTATTAGCTATTTCTCCGTCCTTGGGTGGTCTTGATGGACACTTATCCTTTTCTATTAACACACCCGCGGAATGGCTTTATGCATTTGCTTCCTACATTAGATTTAGGCCCAAATCACATTGAAAGGATAAAACTTGTTTTTTTTTTTTGGGACAGAAGCTGATATGCAGGCAACTCATTCTAATTAGAGTTGTAGATATGTATGTATTTGGAAGAAAACAGGTTGTTTTACCTTTTAACTTTAAGGAGTGTTGAATATTTGTTGTTATGTCTTAAAAGACATATTAAGATGGAGAGTTAAATATTAGATAATGAGATTTATCTGATATTTAAATAGGATAGTATACATAATATTCACTTATAACTTTTGGCGAATTTGATGAACATTCGTAATACTTGTCTAGGGAAATGATGCTAGATACAACATACTTACCAACCTTACTCTATCTTATTTGGATCTCTCATTTTCAAAGTCTCCCATTTGAAAACCATAACTTCTAAATTCTTGAAAGAAGGCTTAGTTAGGATTGTTTTAGAGAAATATTAAAAGTTACTATGCATGTGCAATTTAAATGATCACGTTCAAAGCTAACTAATTCCATTCAATTTTTGCAATTGACACATTCACACAATGCACACATCATGAAACAAAATGTTTACACAATACCAGCCTAATCAAAACTAACATTATGAAAATGCAAAATTCACACAAAATTGGTATGCAATTGCATATACATCCCCACACTTGAACAACATGTTGTCCCCAATGTCACAAACAAAATAATATGGGCAATGGAATTTTGAAACATTTTATGCCATAAACATCCATCAAGTCAATCCCGACAAAATAAACATAAAAAGATAAAAATAAAAAAGCATCAACAAAATAAAATAAAATAAAATAAAACCTATCATAATTCTTGGATTGCCTCCCAAGGAACGCTCGTGTAACGTTATTAGCTGGATGTATTCTACCTTCTACCCTCAACATAGGCCTATATGAGTGGCTTGCTTCCACTCGTTTCTCTACATGGTAGTTTAGTAGCCTATAAATAAGTCACCAGTTGCAAGATAATAAGAAGAACATAATTGATCAAATAAGAAACCAAGTAAGTTCAATAATGCCTTTTTCAATAACAAACTGTCAATAAAACAAGAAATAATGAAACTCGCTGAATCGTTAATTGAATCTAGCAGTCTATCCTATAAGAAGGTGAACTACTTTTTTCTTCTGCAATCACCCTCGTCCACTCTTCTTCTTTCTCGTCTTAAGCAAAGACTTCCTTATCTTCCTCAACCTCTATTTCCTCTGTCCTATATTCTTCTTTCTCTTCTTAAATAACAACTTCATTTGTGAATTTGACCTTTGTCTCCTTATCACTGTGACGCATTAATGGGCACCAATAACATACTGTATCTGGCTCAATGTTTTCAGTTGGAGAAATATTATCTTGGAAGATATGGTGGCTAGCTTTACCATTGGCAAGATCTCCCATTAAGATTAAGATGAAGTGTAATCATTCAATACTTCAACGTAAGAGTTAGTCTATTATAAATTATTAGTATGCTTATATAGTGTATTCTAAGGATAGTTTTGCAAGCAATATGGATGCTTCCACATATAATCTGGTGTTTGACATTGAAAATTGTAGTGGTTACTCCCAGAAATGTCACAACACAAGATGGATGTTGGTTGTGCTTCCGTGTCATTTAGAAGACTACCCACATTCCTTATTATCAACGCATTGGAAAGTTGCTCCACTTGAACCTCCAAGTTATGAATGGAAGAGGAGTGACTCTTTATTATTTGATCAAATCTAGCTCCCATCATCCTCTGACTTCATATTGGCTATAAAACTTGGAGCTTAGCACGTATATTAACTTATACAACTTTGACTCCAAAAAGTTTGACTATAAGAATCCAAGCCTATCATGTTAGAAACTTGGTGGACCTTATGCTCTCATGTTGTCGCCTACATTATTAATCCATGAATAATTTGGGTGGTACTGCTACCCTAGATTATATGTGTTATAGTAATTTCCGTCCATACTATAATGCCTTCACTAAGTTGGAAGAAAGGGTCCGCAATTTGCTCAGTCTAAAGTTGTTATAATTTTCTTTTTATATTTTTTTATTCAAGCTCCTACATTCACACAAGAAAATCATCAAATATTTAAATTAAAGGAATTCAAATTGTATAATATTCTAAAATAATCCTTGAAAATGACGCAAAAAACTTGTTAACAAGTTTTATAATATAAAACTTTCAATACTGTAAGTATATAGATAGTAACTTGTTGTATAAAAGGTCCCATGAGGACTTGTTAGACAACTAACAACTTGAATAAAACTTTGTCTAAAGTACTAAAGATTTATTTGAAATGAAATAAATAATGTAAATTAAAATAACTAATAAAATAAACAAGTAAAGAATTAAGCTGCCAATAAAATAAGTTTGAGACTTAAGAATTATTTTATCCTTATTTTGTTTTCCTTTATCTTGTTTATTCAAGTTATGTTTGATCCTAAATATCCTAAAGTTTTGATTACTCTCTCTCGAGATCTAATCAAGTAACCCTATGGATTCAATAATCATAGAATTGTAATATCTCAATTCAAAAAACTACTCCTAACTTTTTTAATTAGATTTGAAGCAATCTTAAGGATAATTAATTTCACAATTAAAATCTCTCTTCAATTGTTAATTAATGTGATAATTCCAAGTCTATTAAGCTACCAGCTCTCATTGCACACCTTAACACCTATAAATTGATTCACTCTCTTGTTGATTTCAATACATTTATGAACGTTTGTCATAACTGTTATGCTTATACTTATTAATAAATGTTTAGCAAAACAATTCAAGAATAATCTTTAATATAGATTCAAAAACCCATAATCATTAAACATCTTAACAATTCAAATAAACATCTAAGATAATGAAAGAAGTAAAGGGAAAAAGAAATAAAAACTAGTTGGAGTCTTGACCTAGAAATCTAGAATTCTCTAAAGCTCTTATTAACGTCTCCTCTTGATCTTCTTTTGATCAGTGGCTACTACCTTTTCTCGTGTTTTTCTTATTCTTTTATAGTGCATAAGGCTTCTAAGGTTGTTTATAAGGTTTCTCCACTTAATTTAGTTCCAAAACTAGCATTGAAACTTTATACGTTAAAAAATCTCGCGAGTTGGAAAGATAGCTTGTCACAATCGTGACCTAAAGTTTCGAAGTCTCTGTCACGATCGTGCATTAGGTCATGATCGTGATATAAGCTCCATGAACAAAGATAGTTCCTCTTATCTTTACATTCATGTTCCATACACTCACAAACATATCAAACACTTCTTGAAACATAAAATTAAGATCAAACACTTAGAACACATAAAACATTAACAATAACACCATTTTAAGCCTATACATATGATAATCATCTAAAAAACACTTAAAAACACACTTAATCACCAAGAAAAACACATGATATCTACACCTATCATCCAACCTCTAACAGTATTCATAGAATGAGTTGAGAGAACTTTAAAATTGTTACAAAGATGGTTAGGAAATAAGTGCTAACTCCCTTAGGATAGGTCATAAGTAGTATCAAAATATAACAATTCCTATATAAGATAAATTTGGAGACCTCAAGTAAAAGGATCACTTATACAATCATCACAATGAGAATTTTTATAAGCATACAAGTAATGTTCCAAATGGATTTAAGAACAAGTAATGTTCCAAGAACAAGATGAAAACACAAAGGGATTTCAACAACAAGATGAAGACAGCTAGATTTTGGACTGGTAAGGTGTAGGATTTTTGTAACATCTCACCCTCGACGGGAAGGGTAGAATAGTAATTTAGCAAAGGATGAGAGTGACTGGGACTAATTAGGAT
>JANZLH020000102.1:231097-246848 GCA_026770325.2 Erythroxylum fimbriatum
ACCGCAAACCAGTTTTCTTTTAAGATTAAACTACTTACAAGTTAGTGATTTTATTATTTTACTAATACAATGTATTGTTGTATAGCATCATCTTCATTTTTATATAACATACTTAAATTAATTTTATATAAGTCTTCGTTTACGATCAAATTATTAGAATTTGCATTTAAATCAAAAAAAATTATGACCAAAACAATATACTAATCGAAAATTATTCTAATGTTTTACTATACATATCATCATTTTGTATTTTAATTCATTGGACATTATTACTGCGCAAATGCGCAGTTTTTTTCAGCTAGTGTACAACTACACACGATATGTCGATGAATTAGTGGTATTATATAGATGCGCCTGGCGTTTAGGGGAGGCTAGAAATATCCTGGTGCGACTATTATCTCCTGGGTTCGGATAAAATCAACATCCCATCGGACGGCTTCCAATATGGCACAGGAAATTCTTGTTAAACATTTCACAAACATGGGCCTAAGGGGAAACAAAAAGTAAGCCTTCGCTAAGATTACTTGTGGTGAAATTTTACTTATCCAAGAACATGTCATAACCCCCCATGTGTTTTCATTTTCTTTCCCAAATACAATATCCTATACCTCGTTACCGTACATATGATCAAAGATAAAACGTTTCCACTACACAATACAGTGACATGCAAGATTGTTTAGGCATCAGTTGGGTGATCAAACTGTAACGAAAGATTTCATGATCACAAAACAATTAGTTCCAAGTTCTGAAAGATGTTGAAACATCTCAAACAAATACACTTGATTCCCTCATTCATTTACGGCAAGATTACAACATGAATACTCAGCCAAACTCACAAGGATCGAGCACAAGTATTCTCTTATGCGTAAATCATGCAGTCTACAATTTCGCTGCGAATGGTGGTAAAGTAATGACACAGCCTAGAAAAAAGACGCCAAATAGGTTACGCTGAACTTGAACCCTCTTTGGTGACAGCATACATTAGCTATTAAATTTTGAAGTCTAACCACAGATGGCATTGTGTTCAAATAATAGCCGACATTATCATTTCTGTCTCAGTTGGACGCCATAAAGTCTTGTGAACACAAAGCAGCCCCTCGTCGTCTTTCGTGAAAATCAATCGGATTTCCCACTGCAGGGACTTAACAATGTTTTCTATCTCACTGATTGTTTCACCATTATCACGCACCATCAGCTTTCCTTCTGGCCTCAATATCCTATCAACTTCTGCAATTACAGCCACTAAGCTACACCTGTAGCCAGAGAAAAAAATTAAAAAAAGAAATCAAACACAGGACTTATTTAGATACTGAATTGGCAAGAGAGACGATAGACGACAGCAACACCTCTTTTTTAAATCGGAGAAGAGATGGTCAGCGTGAAGAAGATCATAAGTTCTGGGATAGGTATTGAATGATTGACACCAATCGTGATATATGCCAAATAAACCACGCTCGTAAATTATTGGAAGTGTGTCTGGAGAGTCAACAGGGACTACATTCATAACCCATACTTTTAAGTCTTTCAGTGCTGCAGCGAACCTAAAACATGGACGTGTATTAGCAAATGCATTTAGGATGTGAATGATGGCCAAAGTTAGAGATAAAAGTAGGATACAAGGCTGAGCCCATGACCCTCATGAAACAACCAAACACACCTGTAACACAAAAAAGCGTATTCACCCAGGGGAAACATAAGGTTCCTAATTGGATATTTTGCACGTCAAAATTGTAAAGCTATAGTTCTGCTTCCTGAAAGAATCAGATACATGTACCCTCGTGCATGAGTAAGTTAAAACATTCTTAAATTTCTTACCCTCCATATACAGCTCTCATGTCCATCACATTCCTCACAAAAGACCAATTTATTCCCATCCCGTCCAGATAACACTGGGAGACAACAGTTTTCCAATGTTTGTAGTCATTGCTGAAATCCTCTTGAGCAGCTTTACCATATACTCCAACCTGAGATTTCAGCCAATAAGGTGGTTTCTCCAACCTTAGTGGCCACATCTCAGGCCAGCGAGACCCACGCTCTGACACACCAACAGGCACTTTATGCATGCATGCATCAAGAGGCACATTCCTGAAAAAAACAATGTTGGTGTAAAAATTATACCATCTCTGCAGTGTACTAATGTCTTTATAAATTATGCACATGAAACTTGTGAATATCAAACTTTATACAAACACAAATTTCAGGTTCAATGTCACATCAATGAGAGTGCTTGGGCCCCATAAGGAAAGCCTGAACGCCCTTTCTTAAGGGAATTAATGGAGGTCTTGTTGCTAGATTTAGTCACATTACTAGAACAACCATAGATTGTCCCTATAATTACGCTTAACATGGAAAAACCAGAGTTACAAAATCAAGACAGTTGACTAAGATGAAAGAATGTTGATAGCACAGTGAAGATTTTTCCTCTGTTCATGAGGTAGTTGAACAAATTATTAAATATGAAAATGCAAGCTTAGGTAGATAAAATCATTGTGAATGGAAACATAAGTTCATTATGCTAATCCCTGAAAGTATGACCAAAACTAGTCCTCCTCTTCTCATATCCTTACATCTAAAGATTTAAGGCCCCGTATTGTTTGGACACTGAAAGCAATGTGACCCCAATGAGTTACATGAACTTTATAAAAATTTATCACAAATAATCGTTATAAAAAAAAATGGACAGGAAAACTCATGGTCAATGACAGTCTATTCGTCGAGTTAAAGGAAGTACCAGGCTGCATTGGGATCATCAGTATCACTACACAGTGGAGGCTCACTTTGTGTTCTCTTGTCATAACACTCATTGGAAGTTGGCTTCCTGTATATCGCAGCTGCCACACCATTTAGCTTGTCTTTTTTAATCACCACTAGATGCCAGCACATTGACTTTGTTAGTTCAGACATTGCTGCCATCAGTTACCACCAAGAAAAGAAAAGAAACTATGTTAAACTCTCATCCACAAACTGTGGATCTTAAAGTTTATATAAATTTGGAAAGTTATATAACTTGTTCAATGATACTTCTACCTTTCCAAATGCCAATATCTTCTGGAAGTTTCTGATACACAGGAGTTGCAGACCAGACAAAGTAACCACCTGGTCGCAACACCCGATTGAGCTCCAAAAGAAGTTTCCCACCTGAAAGAGAACCCTAAATAAATATTTGATATAGAAAACAAACTCAACTATGAGGTTACTTTCGTAGATGCAGATCACCTTCTATATGCCAAGGAACCCGACAGCGGGCACAGTGGATGACATCAAAAACTGAACTGGGAAAAGGTAGTCTCTTGGTGCCCATAACTGCCGATATGGCTGGGATTCCCCTTTCAAGAGCAAATTGAACTTGAGCTTCATGCTCATCCTTGGGAGCAAATGACATTGCAATAACATCCCTCTCAAACATATAACCTCCAAAGCTAGCAACACCACATCCAACATCTAAAATTACACGGCTTCTTTTTCCCCAAGCAATATCTGGAAAAGACTGTTCCAGATCACAAAAGTAAACTCCAATTACACATTTCAATACTATACTGCTAACAGTGTAGGAATAAGTGGTCTAGTAAAGCAAAAAAAGATGGGGTAGGGACATCTTTTATCACTAAGTGGAATACACAGGTTGAATGGATAAAAACCTCCTAGATTGCCCACTAGTTTATGCATACAGATTAAAGATGCATGACATATAATATGACACATGAAAAAGGAACTCATATTTAAACCGTATTTACCAATATTTCTAGAGAATCCAGGACACTAATCAAATATATATTAGTGATTATTTGAAGATTATGATTGATGAACAGGAGATAAAGGATAAACCACCTACATTTTGAACAAAATCTATATAGTGAAGAGCTCCATGCTTAAACTGAGTTCCACCTCCAGGAAATGTTAAATATTCACCGGTAACTTTAACCCAATTCTGGTGCCCCTTAACCTCTGCAAGCTTTGTGTGAGGAACATTATAGTACCATATCTGTCTCAGTCATAAAAAGGACAAATTTTAGCAAAGGTAAACTAGAAGGAGGTTCCACTGGTTAATATATGAAGTTTTTACCTTCTCCCTGCTTTTAGGCCATTTAATAGAACGCCTATATCCTTTAGGTACCGGAACAAGACAAGTAGGAGCTTCTTCAGGACAGTGCCTTTCACGATGCTCATAATGCTTTCTGCTAGGAAGCCTTCTAATAGTTTGCCAATTGTCAAGACATGGGATGTAATCTGGCCCAGCAGTGGTATTGCAAAGTTTCCAGCCTCGACCATAATGGTCCTTAGACATTAATGATTGCTGAGACTTCTTCTCATTTTGAGACTCCACCGCTTGGGTTAACCAAGCCCCATTTTGAGAATTGGTTTCACTAAGAAGTTCTGATTGCGCACCTGCAGGAAAAACATTCATAGAACCCTGATCCTTCTTTTTAAGTTCAATGCTATTGTCATTTTCATTTTGTTCGACCAGACTAACATCTTTTTCTTCCTGCGCATTTTCAACATCATCTGTTGACTCCACCTTGCTATTCCCCTTATCCAACTCAGATTTACTTTCACCTGAGCTCTCCTCTGATTCCCTCCACTCACTTTTATTTGATTCTCCATCTTCTGGCTTCCCATCCCCACCACCATCTTCATCATCTGCCTTTGATTCCTCTTGAGACACAGTCTTCTCATTCTGGTTTTGTTCAACCACATTCTTCAGCTGAGTCTCATTCTGAGTGCTCTCTATCGCAATATTTTCATCATTGTTATCCTTAACTGCATCCTTTGTCTCCTTTTCAGTTAAATTTTGGTCATCTTGGGCATCAGATGGGTTTACATTTTGAGAATCATACATGCTTTCGGTTTCTGTGGTTGCATACCCCGCTAAATCACCTGAACTGTCTTCAAATTGCTTAGAGTTTCTTTCACTAACCTTTTTCATCGAAGAATTTGCAGTTTCTTGGGATGGTATGTCTGAATTCTGACTTGGAATTACAGAAGATGACATTAGCATCCAAATACCAACTATACAAAGGCCAACAAACACAACAATGGTGACCGCAGAACAGTAGCTCGTTGACTTCCTTCCATCAACACGGGAATATCTCCCCATAGCCATATCTTTCTTGGTAAAGATGTTCCAAGCTACATATACCTGGATTGGAAGGGATAGAATAAAAACAGCAAAATTTTAATGGTCCAACAATATATTTGAGCTAAGAAAGAATGATAACACGAAATCTTAATTGACTTGAAGTTGAATACGAAACTGAAAACTAGCAGAATATAAAATCGAGATGAAAAAGGTCAAGATTAAGTTTCAAATAGTCTTCTCTTAGTTTCCTTTCTTTCAGCACAGCATCAGACAATGAGCAAGAAACATTGATCCAAACAATAATTTCATGTCTACCGGAGTTTTTGAACATTCAAGAGCTGGCACTAAGAGGAAATAAGCCGAAAATTTTGACCAAAATTAGCCGATTGACAAAATTTCTTTATTCCGATGCAGTTAAGAGAAGCAAGCAAAAGTATCCGATGATACGATACTTGAAACCACAATACCAAGCCATTACAGTAAGATATTTGAAGACGCTGAACGTTCACTTGAAGGAAAGTGATGCCTTTTACCCTTGCCGGTGCTAAATCAAAGAACGAAAACAAGATCCGATGACACTAACTACAGTTCTTCTAACCTAACAATGGAAAAAACGAAAGGGGAAAAAAAAGCAAGTCTTTTTCCATATATGTTTAGTTAGGAAGTTAAACGCCACTTATAAAGGGGACGAATAACATCAACAATACATGCTACTGCGGTGAAGAGGAAAAAAGGAACAGGCTTTGGAACTCAATTACTAGTTCACATACATCCAAAGGCGACAATTCTAAAACAACTAAGTCACATTCAGGATCAAACCAGCAAGAAAGAATTCATCTCCTAGCTTACAAGTAAAGACCCGGAAAGAGAAAGTCAACAGTTCCGAGTAAAGCTAAGAGCTTTCCGCAACATTAGAGCAACGTGTACCAAGAACTAGATGGGAAACATATTTCGCTACAGTGGGAAAAGATAGAAGAGGATAGATCAACTGAAATGACAAGAAGAAACTGAAAATGGGAAATAAAAGATATCTTTTTCTTGCTGGAAAATATTTGATTATTTGGATATAAATATAGAAGAAAGCGTACAGCTATACAAAATAATATATGCTGGATCGATGCTTTGCAAGTGTGTAAAAGGCCTGAAGATAGGAGCTTCACTGGGACTTGCTTTTCAAGTGCAAGTAGTGAGCTTTATGAATACGGAACAGAAAGCCAAATGGAGAGGAGGAAGTGGAAGTCCAGAAGCCAAAAACAGAACAGAGCAGTGGAGTCGCAAGCGTTGAAACTAGTTCAAACTTCAAAAACATGTTTTCGGTGAGAGGAATAGTAATAATTACGAATCATCTTAAAATATCAGCTTATCTGCATGCATTGTATGTATTCAGTATTCTTTGCTTAGCGATATTATTAGTTACACTCGAATCTTTCTTATGTCCAAGATCTTAGCCATAATTAAAGCCTTTAAGCAAGCAGACAGAGACTTACTGAATTAGGCATGGGCTTGGATATAAGAAAGTATCCGATACGCCGACAGACACTTGCTTTAGATTCAAACGAACAACTCATATGTAGGAGTAGGACAGTGGACATGGACCCAAAGCATGTTGTTTTCCGCACATTCGACAAGGAGCAGACAGGAAATCAGATCCTCTGTCTAGTTTTACTCTGTCTTATTCTGTCTCATGGAATCTCAGCCATTTATTTTATGGGATTCACATGGGTCTCATGCGGACCCTACATAAATAAATGACTGAGATTTATTGGACACGATAAGCCACCATAATATTAAACAGGGGATCTGGACTCAGCAGACAGTGGCTCCTAAAGTCTTCTTTCTCAACGTTTCAGTTCCGAAGTCAGTATGCTTTTCTAGGATTTGACAGACAAATCGTTAGATAATTTCTCTTAATTACATAATTGATAAATTTTGTTAGATAATTTCTCTTAATTACATAATTGATAAATTTTAAACATTATTCAATAAAATTCAAAGGAATGGATTACTGGTTAAAAAATAACAGTAAATGATAATTTTTCTTTCCTGACAATTTTCTTGACCAATCTTTTTTACTTTTTTTTATGAAATATCAGTATAATTAGAGATGACGTTTGGGCTTGAACCCGACCCAACCCGGCTTTTGTTCAATGAACCCGGTCGGCCCAAAACTCAACACTTATAACAAAAACGTCTTTTCGCAAAAACATCATTTTGCAAAAAATGGCTCAGGGTCGATCAAGCCTCAGGTTGCTCCTAAGTCTTTACAGAAATTTTCACACCCAGGTCCGAGCTCTACTCCACCTATTATTATCCCTAAGTATAACTAACATTATTAAGTCAGTAATTTCAATTAGTTACTCTTGCCAACATGGATCGTGATTATTCTGTTGCTTTTCGTCTTAGAGTCCAAATTTTGGGGCAACATAAATGAGGATTATGTCTAATGGACAAACTATTCTCTATAGTTTTTCTATAATGCCTATTAATTATTACATTAAGCAATTGAATATAAGTCACATAATAGCAAGCAATAAGAAAGACAGTATCAAAGGCTACACCCACGTCACAAGATCACTAGTGCAAAGGGGAAAAGTTTGCCATTTACCTTTTTAGTCTTATTATTAATCATTCTCCTTTTTATTTTATTTTTTTGCAAAAGCAAAATCTCATTTATGGGTCATTATAATAAAATAGATTGTTGGTGATATTTTTTGGTTTAATAATACAAGTTTTCTCTCTCATTTTTGTTATGATATCATAGTACTCGAATCAAGATATTTACAGGGAGATTCTCAAGATAAAAATTTTGTATCATTTGCTATAGTCATTTCTCACCACAACACTTTTGTATCATTTCCCATAATCATTTTTTACCATCAAACCTTTTCAATGTAGTTGGGTCAATAGGCACCAAACACACTTAGTTATTCAAAATTGATAATTGTAGATTGTATCATCTTTTAGTAGGTAGTTTGGTGTGTGTTTAGTTGTTAATTTGATTGTTTAGTACGTGTTTAAGTTAGAATTGTGTTAGTTAGTTAGATGTTTGTTTTTAAAGTGTTTTATGGGTTAGAACACATGTTCGAGCTTCAATCTTATGTTTTTTGAGATACCTTTATGTCTTTACTAGTATTTCAGAGCAAATATAGAATGATGGAGAAGATTTAGAGAAAGCCCGGAACCGAACCCAAGGCTACGATTGTGACAGAACCAACCAAAAGGAACCATGATCATGACGTAAACTAAAACTGTGGGCCACAATTGTGGCCTGGGTGACAGAAACGCATACTGACTTGAGTTTCCAAGGGACTTTTTAGACCTTTCGGACCCAGAAAAAACCCTAGGGTTGCCCTAAATAGAAAAGGGTATAAAAGGCATTAGGATGGAACCCTAAGCCTTTGTTTGGATCCTTACTTGCATAAGGGAAAGGAAAGGAAATATTGAAGGAAAAAGAGGAGAAAAGAATGGAAGAGAAATGGGATTTCCTTTCCCTTGTTTGTTTTCCTAATTTATCAAAGGAGGGAATTGAAATTTATAGGCCTTTATGCCTTTGATTATAGAACTTGTTTATCTTTTGTTAAATAAGGATTCAATGGTAATTTACTTATCTTGCCTTACTTTGTCTTGAATTTCTCCTCCTTTCTCACTAATTTAGTAGGAAATATATTTGGTTCAAATTTTTTTCTTATTCATCTCAATTCTCTTACTTTCCCTTCACTTATTTTTGTCCGAACAATAAAAACAAGAGAAATACGATTCTCTACTTTCTTTTCTGTTACTTTCCTTCCGTCCAAACAAATTAGGAATTCAGAGGAAATAAATTTTTGGAGGTAGTGAAGCTTCCAGTGGAGTCTATGGAAGACCTGGGAAATGTCTTAGCAGAACGTGGATTGACAGTCGCTAATCATCCACAGAAAGGGAGGTCTCTGCTCACAACCAAGGATTTCAATCCAGGTCTTTTTTTCTCTTTGTTTCACTGCGAATTGGTTAAAGAGTTGCGAGCTTTGGTTTTGCGCTACCTGAAATATCGTTTGTGCTGTATTGCAGGAGATGTGATTCTAAGCCAAGAACCATATGTCTGTGCACCGAAGAATTCTACTGCTGAGTGGAGATGTGATGGGTGTTTCGCGTCAACTAACCTCAAGAAGTGCTCTGGTTGTCAAGTTGTTTGGTACTGTGGGAGCTCATGCCAAGTGAGTGCGTTTAATTTTCTACTTCCTAGGATTAAAAGTTAATGACAGCGTGTGAACTGGAAGGATTATCTAATGCGAGAAAATGAGTGCACGATTCGATTATAGTTGTTGTTCTTTTCTGGAAGCTTAGAAATAACGAGATTTTTTTCGTTTACTTCACAGAAGTTGGAGTGGAAATTGCATCGTCTTGAATGCGGTGCTCTTGCTAAACTTGAGAAGGACAAACGAAAATCTGTTACTCCTTCCATACGCTTGATGATCAAACTCTTCCTTAGGAAAAAATTGCAAACTGACAAGGTAATTGATTAATATGTCGTCTAGTTTTATAACGGAATGAGTTCTCTTGTTTTTCCTTTTAATTTGTAGTGGCTCAAATCATTGCTTGTTATCATATTTCAATTTGATATCCTATCCTTCACTTGTTGCAATATTGATCACTCTAGCCATGTTGCTTTTGGTTTTTCTATTGCAGAACCTTTAGCTCATTGTCTTGTCTTCCTTGGTAGTCTAAAAGCTAAATCAATTACCCTTATGTTTTAACTGCCAGATCATCCCTACAACAGCTACAGACAATTACAGTTTGGTGGAGGTTTTGGTTTCTCGTATCCTTCTAACTTACCTTCTTGTGGTTAATCAATTAAAAGTAGTGCCTTTTCATGATGTCTTGTGTGATTTCACTGGTTGATATTTTGTTTAACCTTCAATGTTGTAAAGACATGAAAGAAATTGATGAGAAGCAACTAGTGCTCTATGCACAGATGGCCAACCTTGTCAGCTGGATCTTGCAGTTGTCCGATATCAATATAAAGGAGATTGCAGAGAACTTCTCTAAGGTCCTCAACTTATAGTATTCACATCTTTGCATTTTGTTCACTTTCATTCACATTTATGTTTCAGGTGAGTAGTTGATGATAGTACCGACCTCAAGTTCCTTATGAGAACCTGGGTGATAATAACTTATACATTGAGCCACTACAGAAGAAGTGGCTTTTTTACTGTTTCTGGAAACTTGATTTAGAACTTATTTTATGTTATTAATACTTGAATTATCCCAGTTATATAGTTGACTTCACATGCATTTAAATTTGCTGCACAAGTGAAGTGCAAAGATGCGTAAGTGAGTAATCTAGATTTTATTGCCGTACAACTACAAATATATCACTTGGTTTTCTTTTTGATGCAAAAAATTCTGTGTATTGCCTCTAGGCAAGTCTCAGCTGGATACTGTCTTCTTTATACTTGGTTTTTATCTGATCCTTGACAATTAAACGCAGCTTGCTTGCAATGCCCATACCATTTGTGACAGTGAACTGAGACCTTTAGGTACAGGAGTTTACCCTGTTATTTCCATAATAAATCATAGGTAATCAAATTGGTGGGCCTCTACTTTAGTATTTTATGTTGTTTGCGTTGTTGAACATGTCTGATGGTGCAGCTGCTTGCCAAATGCTATTTTGATATTTGAAGGAAGGTCAGCTGTTGTACGAGCTATACAACCCATACCGAAAGGTGATGAGGTAAGACATACTCTTACTATTCATTCCACTACCAAACTGTTCTTGAAATGTTATATGTAATTGAATCTTGGACTTGCCTGTTCAAAAGTATTAGATGGGCTCAGAATTATGTAAATGCATTGAGCCATATGAAGAGGTGAATCTATTAGGAAAGTATTTGAATCCCAGAGGTAGAATTGTTGTATCTGAGTATATACATGTATGATGCATGTGTGGGTGAATGTAGACACCTTAGCGGATCTATTTGTCTCTGCAGTTATATCACGTGGGGCATTAATGTGAAAAAGGCCAGAATGAAATTCGCAGCCAATAATCACATTAAAAATGTATGTCAATGCAAACTAAACTTGATTGTACTGTGATGATGGTGGCAAAAAACAGAACAGTAATCTGTCTGATATGATTGCCTTTCCAAGATTGAATTTGAGTGGGTGAGACAGTAAGCATGCTTACTACGTGTCTTCTCATTGGAAGTATTAAACAGATCATATTCTTCTGTTCGTCCTTGACACTTTTAATGATCTTTCTCCACTAACATGCACTATCTTTGTTATTAAATAAGAAAAATGAGTCAATTGCAGTATAAGACTTTTTCCTGACTTTACTCTCGTTTTAACATCTGTGCCTGTGTTTGAGGTAGTTGTAATTACATCTCAGTTTATAACTCAATTCTGCTCAGCTATTTGATTAGTGGTCTTCAAGTCTTGATTTATTGCTTTACCTTATCAGATTTGTGATCTTTCTCTAGTGAAATGTCATGTTGACTTTTCATGGTTTAACATTGAGTATATTTGATGCATCCCTTTGTGCCAACTCTAAACTGCAATTCATCTGATGGCTTTTTCCAGGTAACAATAACTTACATAGAAACTGCTGCAAGCACTGTGACTCGGCAAAAGGCTCTCAAAGAACAATATTTTTTTGTTTGCACATGTCCCCGCTGCATCAAAGTGGTACTTTGTGCAGTCAATATTAAGATGCTTTCTGTTTATCTAGTTTACAGAAGATGCATTTATGCTTATTCCGTATTCGTGTCATCATGCGTATTGTTTTGCATCCCCTGTGGTACATATCTTGACACCTTTCCTCCAAGACTTATCTGTTTAAAATTTTATATCTTGGTTAATGACTTGTGCAAATTTAAGGCTATCTACCTTGATTTTGAAACAGGGAAAGGTAAAGGTGTGCTAGAGCACTGTATAAGATTGCTTGTATTAATTATCTTATTTTAGTGTTTTTCTTTTTGAAACTCAGTTGTATAACTGGAAAAAACAGTTGGGCCAGATAACAGTTCTTATATTTACTTGACTGTTCATTGAAAGAGAACAGTGGCATTTTTTGAATAAATTTGCAGGGTCAGCATGATGACATTGAAGAAAGTGCAATTTTGGAAGGCTATAGATGCAGAGATGAGAGATGCAATGGTTTCTTGCTTCGTGATTCTGGTATGTGATGTATTTTTACAATTAATTGGGGTATGCAGACATTTCAGTTTCTTACATTTGGAAGTGCAGATGACAAAGGATTTATTTGCCAACAATGTGGCAT
Source organism: Erythroxylum fimbriatum (assembly GCA_026770325.2). Classification (NCBI taxonomy): domain Eukaryota; kingdom Viridiplantae; phylum Streptophyta; class Magnoliopsida; order Malpighiales; family Erythroxylaceae; genus Erythroxylum; species Erythroxylum fimbriatum. The sequence goes on from JANZLH020000102.1 coordinate 243,433, forward strand.
TCTTAGGAGCAAGGAAGAGGTGAAAAAGATATCAACTGAAGTAAAAGCTATCTCAGACAAGTTGCCTAAGTCTGCTTCCTCTGGTAGTATCCTTTTCTCGTTTTTGATGACAAATGTTAGTCAATTTTCCCCATTCTGTCTTTCAAGCAACAGCAACCATATCCCAACTGCAAAAGATAGACAGTCTTTCAGTTGTGTTGGTTCAGCTATATTCTTCTTGGTTGCTTCACAGGGATGAAAAAAGGCTCAATCCTTATCTTACTTTAGATAATCAGGAAATTATTTGTGTGTATAAAATGATTGAGAGACTCCAAAGGAATCTGTTCCATCCCTTTTCAGTTAGCTTGATTCAAACTCGAGAACAAATTATTAAGGTATTTTTCTGACCTTCCTTTTTTCTTCAGTAATTGTTCTAAACTCATTCTCAATATGTAGAGTCTAATATTTGTATTTGCACTAAATTTTCATATATGCAATTTGACCGGTTATATTATCTTCAGTTGTTGATGGAGGCAGAAGACTGGAGAGAGGCACTATATTATTGCAGACTGACTATTCCGGCCTATCTGAGTATGTCCTACTTCAACTTTATTATGAGTGGGCAATACATCATAAGTATACTTAAGCTGTTTGATTCGTCATTGAGATTTTGGTATGGTACAACCAAATGACATATTCATGGAAATTCTATCTGCAAAGTCATACAAATATTTAAATTATCCTGAAGTGGCGTAATATTCGCTTTCATAGTGAATTAACTTACTTTCTCTTTCCCTGTGGTATTTATGTGTATGATTTTCAAATTACCTTCAATGCAGTGCAGATTTCTTGACATCCATGGTATATAAATTTTTGGATGTGTAGTGCATCTTTCAGCTCAAGCAACAGCATTATCCATATTTTTTACTTTTAGACATCATTTCGAAGTTGACATCGAGAACTGATCGATTTGTTTCATTGCAGGAGTATATCCAAAGTTTCATCCTTTGCCTGGATTGCAGTATTACACCAGTGGGAAACTTGAATGGTTAGATGTCCATCTCATTAGGTTTAGTTAATTAATTCACTCATGTTTATCTTTGTCTTAGTTTTACACGATTTTGTTTTCTTGAAGACTAATAACACTCTTCTTATATAAAGTCCTGTTGTTTTCCCTAGGCTCTTATAGTTGAGAAATTTTTGCTACAAATAGGTTGTAGCATTTAGGTTGAGTGGAATGCCTAACCGTTCAAATTTTAGTAACATCAGAGTGTTGTCTGGCCGTGCTAGGAAAAATGAAATAAGTACATGTATTTACTGTCAAAAGAACATGGCGAATAACCAGAAAAATCTCATTTCAAAGTAAACAAAGACCAGAAAAGTTCAAACTCCTTTAGTTGCTAACATAGAGAAGTGCTTTTCCAAAGCATTTAAAAGTAAATTGGCGGCTGTTACTACAGGTTGCTTGGTGACACAAATGATGCTGTACAATCACTGACCAACGCAGTTGATATATTGCGAATAACTCATGGGACAAACACACCCTTCATGAAGGAGCTTATCATGAAGTTGGAGGAAGCACGTGCAGAAGCTGCTTACAATCTTTCGTCCGCGAATGAGTAGTGAATTTTATGTCGTGTTTCATTCCAGGTATACGTCTCACTACAGAAATCGTACAAGCTGGTCTTGCGAGTAGATCAATTCATACAAGTGATTTAGCCGAAGAATTTTGACTCCTACTAGGTTCCCGCGGCACATTTAGCCCATGCACAGCCCTCCACATACTTATACTGTAATGTCGGATGCTTCCAATTGCTGCACAAATAGATTTTTAAGGCAATTTCTATTTTTCGTTTGTGGTTGATGTGTACATTTTGTTTTGCATATTTAATCAACTGTTTAGGATGAAACTATTTGATGTATTTGAAGAAACAGATTAGAGACTATATTGACAGCAGGCCCTGATAGATCTTGCAGATTTTAGAAATCAGAGTAGGGTCTAGCATTTTTGCTTCAATTTAGAGTGTTACGCCTTCTGCAATCGACGTTTAACTTATAGGCGTACGTGTTACTTTTAGGTAAGCTTCAAGTGTGTTTCACTGTATAACTTCCTGAATCTGATTTTTATTTCTGATTGTTTGTTGTCACTTTGGATTTTGATTTTTTGTTTTTATTTTTAAATTCACTGCTATTAATTAATTTTTTATTGCTCTTCAAAATGGATTATTTTTATTTAGCTAAATTTTTCCTATTTTTATAATTTATAGTTTTATTACTTTGGTTTCATATTTCTCGCAATTTAATTTTAATTTTATTTAATAAATAGTATTAAGTATTTGACATTAATTACTAATACACAATCAGGATTATATACACAACTTTTAAAATATTTTGAAGATTTAAACTATTTTAAGATCAAAGTTACAAGTAAAATTTTTTTAAAAAAAGAGATATTTTTAATTATTTAGATTTTATAAAAAATATAATTTTTTTAAAAATGAAAAGTTAAAATTTACTGTAATTGGTATTTATTAATATTTTTATATAAGAGCAAATCAATTGTAACGATCTTCGTGCGACGAGAATGTGTTTTGGTTTTTTTTTAATACTGTCTTTGTTCTAATCTTCAAAAAGAAACTATTTTCCAGAAATAAGTAGCTTTCTTTGGTATTAATGTCGCTTTCTTGATTCCCGATATCTACCTCTCCCTTTGGTAACTCATCTACTCCCTTAAAAATCAACTTGTTAAGCTTTTTTTACACTTAATGACGTCAAACGCTCACGTCCCACACTCTCCTGCCAGATACGTTATACAGACAATCACACAGAATCGAAGGGAGGACAACAGAAAGAGAGAGAAAGAGAAAGAATTCAAAATTCATTCACTAACTGCCTGCCCTTACATTCCGTTACAACCGATATATATATATATATATATACATATATATATATATATATGTTGCACTTAGAATATTCTAGATAGTATCACGTGAATTAGACATGCTTCCCCTAATTCTAACACTGCGTTTCATTTATTCGTACTCCTTGTCTACGACGTCGTCTCCTTCTTCTTCCTCGCAAGTTCATGCAACTCCAATTAACGTAACATCTCCTCTGTCTTCAAGAATCACCTTGCCTAGTAGATTTATGTCCGAAAACCTCTTTTGTAATTCATAAAACAACTCCCATGTTGCCTCCTCCTTGGTTCCTCCTTGCCACTGTACCAGCACCTATATCACTGCTCTGTTGTTCCATTTCACCATTCTTCTCCCCCAGATAGCCTCAGGAATCCTTGCCTTCTCCTTCACTGTCGCAAGTAGTGTAAGTGAAAGTCGTGTATAAGTCGACTTGTACAATGGTTAAGTCGACTTACACGCATTCAGTACAGATAAGTCGACTTGTACATGGGATAAGTCGACTTATGCATGGTCGGTACT
>JANZLH020000102.1:265258-297173 GCA_026770325.2 Erythroxylum fimbriatum
AATTAATATTATTATTGGTGTTATGTTTAGAAAGATGAGGCTATTTTTGACATTTTCAATTCTTGTCCATCGGACAAGAATTTTCGTACCTATGTTTTCAGAAGAACAGAAATTTTTGTCCTTGTCCTCTGAGGACGGAACACAAATTTCTGTCCTCGGTAAGCAAACACGTCGAAGGACAAAACTTTCTGTCCTCGTCCTCCGTCCTCGCGTCCGAGGACGGTAACCAAACGCAGCATAACACTTTTCACGTGTGGCTTTGGACTTTTATGGTCTTTTTTTTTTAAAATTTACATTAGGTATCTCAGCTTAATTGGACTAATTCTAAGTCCCTAAGATTCCACCCCAAGAATTTTAAAGAAGGTAAATTTGGAACCTCAAGATCCCTCAGGTTCCTACATAGTTTGTATACTTCTACTCACAAAGAACCGTCACATATTCGATTGGTCGACTGCTGATTGATCACTAACTCCCTCGCTCAGCATCAGGTTCTCAGCAGCCCTCGGGTTCCCTAGTAGCTTCAACTCCCACACTACCGCTGGAAGTAAGGCGTCCGTAATTAATCCGATCAAGGAGCTGTACCTAAGAGGCTAGAGGTTCGTCAATTAGGAAGAAATCTCATTTCCCCTCCTTTGGCGTGACTTGAACTCAAGACCTCCTATATGGGAGAGCCTTAAGTGAGGAGGTTGGACCAATTGGTCAACTCCTCATTGTCTTTATGGTCCATTTTTTCCTATGCAATGTGGTGTATGCTATGATGTGATTTAGAATTTATTTGTTACTAACTTTGTGAAACATTGAGGTTACATGGTGTTATCTGTACTTTAGTAATTAAAAAGCAATCTTAAAATTTCTTTTTTTTATTTTATTTTAAAGTTTTTTATTTTAAAAAATTAATTAAAAATAATAGTAAAATAAAAGTGATATAAACATTATATATAGACTAATCAAATAGTGTTGATACGATGACTTGACTTAGCTTTTAAAATATAACATAAACCAATTAAATTTAACTCAAATTAATAATTTAATATAACTAAATTATTATTTTGAATCAATTTTAATTAATATGTGTTGGAATAATTACCCAAGCCTTCAAGATTTCTACTTTATGTAGATTCCTACTCTATGTAGGTTTTCTTTCATTTTTTGACATTATTTTCAAATTGCTACTTTTTGTAGATTTCCTATCCTGAGGTTATATTACTATATAAGACCCCCCCTGGGGTCCTTTGTAACATAGTATTGATGTACTCTTCATTAGTCCTGATGTATGTGTGTGAGAGAGAAAAAACACTTGTAATATTTGTTTCTTTGACATAGTGCATATTTTCGGGCTTTCTTTGTCCCGTGCGTTTTTCTCCCGACACTCAGGTTTCCCATGTAAAAATTTTGTGTCCTACTATTTTTTCTTTATTTACTTGATTGATTCCATTGTTTCCGTGACTACTAGCACAACAAACTGGTATTAGAGTAAGGTTTGTTTCGGTCAATCAAGTTTTGTCGCCATGTCTCCTTCAACCAAATTTGACATCGACAAGTTTGATGAAAAAATTATTCTATTTGAAGGTCCAGAAGTAAGTCGTTCTCACACACCATGGATTGAAGAAAGCTTTGTCTGGCAAGACAAAGAAACCTGTCAATATGTCAGACGAGGATTGGGAAGATTTGGACGAAAAAGCCTTGTCCACTATTCAGTTATGCTTGATGTGTGAAGTGCTCCAAGAAGTCGTCCATGAGACTATCGTTGTAGGACTTTGGTTGAAATTGGAGACCCTTTATATGACGAAGAGTCTAACCAACAAACTTCGTCTTAAAGAATATCTCTTTACGCTTAAGATGTTTGAAGGTACACCTGTCACATCTCAACTTGATGAATTTAATTCCATTACTATTGATTTGTAAAATCTTGATGTGAAAATTGATGGTGAGGATCAAGCAGTGCTTCTTGTTATTTCATTACCTCATTAGTATAAGCACTTCAAAGAAATTATTTTTATGGTAACCGTGAAACTCTCTCTTTAAAAGAAGTTAAATCTACTTTGTTGTCTCAAGAAAAGTTTGATGTTTCTATTGAAAAGGAGGCTGATGGTTTAATAGTTAAAGGTAGAATTTTTGAGAAAGGAGAGAGCAGTAAGAGCCATAAGAAGTCTAAATCTAAGTCTAGAGGTAATGATGTCAATATTACATGTAAAGATTGCAAGAAACTCAAACACAAGGTCTCAGGCTGTTATAAATTGAAAAATAAACTTGAAAAGAAGGTAAAAACAGGGGTAGTCAATCTGATTCTACCCCCGAGGCTGTTGTGGTTGATTATAGTTCAAGAAGTGATGTCCTTTTGGTTGCTTAAGGTGAACAACGATCTAAAGATGAATGGATCCTAGACTCCGGTTGTGTTTTTCTTTTGTGTCCTCACAGGGATCGTTTTGCCACTTATGAAACTGCTAAGGGTGTTGTCCTTATGGGAACAATGCACAATGTGATGTGGTGGGGAAAGATACAATCAATATTAAAACTCGTGATGATGTTGTTAAAACCCTCACTAATGTTCGTCACATTTCTGATTTGAAACACAACCTTATTTCACTTGGTACACTTGGGTCTCTTGGGTGTAGGTACTCCTCTAAAGGTGAAGTCATGAAGGTGTCCCGAGGTCATCATGTAATCCTTAAAGGGAAAATACTTAGTACTATTTATCTATTGCAAGGCTTTACCGTTATTGGTATTGTTGATGTTGCCTTTTCTAAGTCTCATTACCGCAAGAAATGTACGCAAATTTTATGCAAGAGGGGTTTATTGTGACAGAGTTCAAGTAATATGGAGTTTTGTGAACATTATGTCTTTGGTAAATAGACTTGGTTGAGTTATCGAAGCCCCCAAAATAATTATGATTCTCCAAACTTTTGTAATAGTCGTGAAAACAGGTCAAATCCCTAAAGAACTAAACACTAGTTTCTTAATTTCAAGTAATAAAATAAAAGGGGGGTTTTGATTAAGAAACTGATTAACTAAAATTAATACAAAAACAAATTAAATCAACTGAATATAAAAGTGAGAAATTCAAGGGAAAGATTTCGTCTAATTGTAACATTAATCATTAATATAAAAAGATTATTTTCATGATTCAAGTAGTTAGTACGAAATGTATTAGGATAGCCATAATAAGTTTCAAAACTTTCTAAATTAATTGGTTCAAACTTATCATCCAAACCAAAACTTACTATCTATTGACTGGGTGTGATAGCATTCCATACTAAATAAATGATAGTAATAAGGTCCATGAGAAAGACTAAACCCTAAATTGAATAATTGTAGCTATTAAATAATCGAGATAGCTACAATTATTCAATTGAGTTTTCTTGTTTATCATAAGTTAAATATGGAAATTCATAAATAACATATTTGCTACTTGTACCATTCCTTTATGATAATTAGGGATCACTGAATTTGTGGATAACGATAGAGTAATCAAATATTAAATTAAATTATCATATTAATAAAATAATAATCACTCATGAAATATAAGAACTCAAAATAAGAAATACTTGAATTAAAATGTGAATAAACGGTTTAGAATACAAAACCTCACAAGGTTACAATTAGAGTATTGAATCCCCTTGAATCAAAACGCTTGAGTTTAGCCACACATTACTTTTTACTCTAATAATAAAAATAGAATAAAGAAGAATCGCTAAAAATGTAAAAAGAGAAAAGCTTTTTCTGTTGTGAGGAACGTCCTTTTTTAAAAGGTTTTCTAATCTAATCCTAATCTAACTCTAACTTGAAAATATGTCTATCTAAAACGAATTCAAATTCCTACATGATAAGGATAAGAAGAAGTTTCCCAGTTAAACTCCAACTCTTCAAGTGATCAACATTATCCACTGCATCAATCTCTTCACTTTATCCTAAATTTGTGATTATCATCAATAGAGTCCTAATTTGATGCAATCTCTACATTTCATCTTCTAAAACAAAATAAATATTAATTTTCATATTAAGCATCAAAATAAATCCAAAACAAAGTAGATAATATCAAATAATATAGCAAGATGAGATCTTATCAGGAATAACAATTCATAAAAGGATGATTCTTATATTTTTTTAGAAGTATTAATGATTTTATGTTATATAATCTTATATATTAATGAAATATTGATTTAAAATTTTCAATAATTCAAATTGCCAAATTTAAGTAGAAACTAAGCAATGAATGTTGAAGTACTTCAATGAGATCGATGTAGTGATATTTAAATTTTTTGTTATCTATAAGGAATGAGAATCTGTGGTGAATTCCTTCACAACAAAATTTCATAAGAGTATAGGTTTATGTAAGGAGAAAAATATATAATATGTGATATTGTATGATACAATATTTATTTCTTCTATAGTTATGCCTAGTACTAAAACTTGCTTTCAAAAATTCTAATTAAATCAATTGACAAGATGTCATGTTAGTTATGAAATGGTAAGACTTTGAAAGAATCAAAGTTAATGACTCGCTTTATCCGTTAATTGTAGAACTAAATTGAATAATAAAAGACTATAAGATAACCAAAAAGTTAGATATAATCTTACAAATTGACTAAACAAATTGTTTGTTTCAATATATACTTATAGGATAATAGTTCTTAAGATAATTAGTATGAGTACGACAAAATTTGAAAAGTTCAAATCTAATAACAATGCATCCAATTGGAACTAGTACCTTTATTGATACATTTGATGTATAGTTGAAAGGCTACGAGACGTTGAAATATTCACTTTCATGATAAATTCAAAGAGTTTATTTTGGAGAACATTTTAAATTCATATCTACAACAAGGTTAGTGAGAGTATAGTTTTCCTTTTCAGTAGGAGTATATATAGACATATAAAGAACAACAATTCATATTTTTAATTGTTGAAAATATAATTGTTCAAGAACAACTTTTATTGGATATGAAAAGATAACCGCTTAATTATAAGAATTAGATCTATAGAGATAAATATGGCAGTTGTTTACCTATTATAATCCAAGTACATAAATAATGTACAAAAGATGTTAATTATTTGAGATATCCCATACTCATGAAGTATGAAAGATATCCATTATTCTATATATAAGCTGATATTTTAGTTCAAGGTTATAAGGATATTAATTTTAGAAGAAAATCTTCATTAAGGTAATTTGGTTTAAAATAATATTATTTTAAGATTGAAAGGTTCCAATACACAATGGTTGTTAATTAAGACATAATATGTTTTTCATTTAGTGAAAATTATTAATTAGATCAAGAAATTCTTTAATGAATTTAATATAGTTCCTTACATTGCTCAGACTTTAATATATTATAGAACGTTAAAGCCTTTAGACATGCAAAAGGAACTAAAATCTCATCAAAGATCTAAGTATATATTTAGGCAGTTTCTCTTAATTATGATGATAATTAAGATGAATGTTGTATGATTTAAGCAAATGTTGATTATAAAAAGTCTTGTAGAATTCTCTCACTAAACTACTATTTCAACAATAACATGATCATCATATAGTGATAAGGTATAAGATAGATAAACAATTGGCTTAATGCAAGTGAGAGATTATTGGTTTATATCCTACAACTAACCAATTGGTTTTAGTTTAATGGAATATTTATTTAAAGAAATTTTTTAATATTTTACTTATTTAAATATATCTGATAAATTTCATGGGTAAGTATACATTATAAATAAAACTATGATGAGATAAAAATTATGATATTCATATTGCATTTATATATTATCTCTAAATAGTTCATAGTCATTGTGTTGTTAAGAATGGACATTAATGGTGCGCAAAAAAATTATGACATATTATGATTTTTCTTATGAATGAAGTAGTCAATCCAATAAACTAAAGTGTGAAGATATTTAAACAAATATATGGGTACTTATTAAAGAACAAGTTTACTAAACTGACCCCATATGAGAATTACATTTGGACATTACTTGTATGTCTATAAAATTCTCATTGTTATAATTGTACAAGTGATCTTTTGACTTGAGATCTTTAAAGTTATCTTATATAAGGATGATTATTTTTTGATACTACATATGACCTATTCTAGTTAAGAATAGCCAAGACAATAGTTATTAAATATAACATGAATTATATGGAGGTAATTAAGTAATTAACAAAGGCTTTATCACCTTAAAGTGATTAGAAAAATATTTAATTGTTCTTAATTAGTATTGATTCGGAAAATCTTTGGTCAAATTAGATTAACATTTTGTAAAATAATTTAAAATTTTTATTAATTGAATCAATTATTAATGGTGGAGAACTAACATGATTAGACTTAAAAAGAATATACATGAATTTTATGCTCTATTTCTAATCGAAATATTGTATGATAAAAATATTGACTTATATGAAAAAAATCATTCACGAAAAGATTAGTCAAAATTACTTTGACATTCCTAAATATTTGAGTGGTTATGATGTATTGCTAAACGTCAATCACAATCTATGAATATAAATAATTTAATTAGAGAATTATAAACAAATTAAAGGAATTTGATTTATCTAATCCTAAATATGATTTAGAATTATAATTTATATCTATCATCAACATATTTAGAAACCTAATAGGTCATGTACAAAGAATGAGTTAAAAAGAGAAAATATGTTTTTAATCAAGTCATACTTGATTGTAAAGTTTAAGAAACTTTATAATTAAATATGAAATATTTAAAAAATAAGGATTAATATGAGATATTAAATCTTATTTAGACATAATAAGTATTTAATTAAAATTAATTATAATTAAATTTTAAAATGTCCAAAACTTATTATAAATAGACTTAAAGAACTAATGATGTTAGCATTCCTTGCCTAACTCTATCTATAATTGTTGCAGAATTCTCTTAATACGTTATATAGATACCATTAAAGACCAAACACTTGTACTATTATGGTAGTTGAGATGGGTCAATTTTAAAAACAATTTAAAGAAAATGATAAAGAAAAGGATCTAATATCATAATAAGATACGAATTACAATTCATACTCTATTGTGATTTACAAGTTAATCATTTTACAAAATTTAAAATCAAACAAAAAAGTTTCATTGCTGCAAAGCTATGTGTGAGATAGAATCCTGTCTAGATTTCTCAACATCACCCCAATGCGTCACTTTAAGATGAATCTGCAATGTATTTTTTGGCAGTTAAAAATCTCTCTTTACATGCTCTTTTTCAGATGCAGGTGATACCAAATAATAAATGGTAACTAAACACAAACTATTGCACTTGTCTAAAAGGGGGGGAAAAATGATGGCAGGCATTAGCAGCTGAAGAAAGCAACTTAACGCGAGAAAGTGTACAAAGACAAGCCAATAACTATGTACCAACAGGGAATGAGGATTTTCAAAAGCAAGGTATCCATCTGCATTAACAGTGACAACTGAGCTGGTAAAAAGATGGAACCTCCTCACGTTAGCATTTCTTGGTTGTTTTTGTTGCATCATCATCAAATGGGTGGAACAGGGTTAACCCCTTTTGGACCACCTTATCCTTTCTTTCACCCTTGAAGCTTTTTCTAAGTCCACAATAAATTGTTGATTAATATTATTATTAATTATTATTAATTAATAATAGTAATTATTAATATTAATCAATAATATTAATTAATATTATTATTGGTGTTAGGTTTGGAAAGATGAGGCTATTTTTGACATTTCCAATTCTTGTTCATCGAACAAGAATTTTTGTACCTCAGTTTTGAGTAGAACAAAAATTTCTGTCCTCATCCTCTGAGGACGGAACGAAAATTGATGAGGACGGTAAGCAAACACCACGAGGATATAACTTTTGTGTCCTCGTCATCCGTCCTCACGTCTGAGGACGGTAACCAAACACAGCATAATGCTTGTCTGCTGCACTAGGCTGAGGCTATGGATCATGGATGCCATAACCCCTTAAAATCTAATCAGTTTCAACTGCTTTGCTATATCATATATCTCATCGAGACTATTGTATCTCACTTTTGTTGACCAATTTCATTAAGGAAATAATCATCTACAATTAAAAACAAATACATGCAACGGAAAGATACATATGCATACATGTAAAGCTTCAGGATCAACTTACCAGCATGGTAAAATGAACTTTATGCATCATGTCCAGCTTAGTGAGAGGGAATGGGAGATAAATGAGGTATCGGGGTGATGACAAATCTGCAAATTTGCAGATTCAAAAGCTTGTAATCAATTGGGAGACAAGAATCCTGAACTTTTAGAATTTGAAAAAAAAGAACATAAGCATGTCTGAAATAGCAGTTAAAAATTGAAATCCAATCTAACGTCGAAGATATATTTTAATTGTTAAGCGAACTAACCAGCATATAAATGACTATTCTATATAGTACAGAAACTGTGAAACATCTTAAGAGACGAACAACAGGGGCAGAGGTATCTCAAACATTGCAGGGGGACCAAACCTGTAGGTGCTTTTATTTGCACTGAAAGTAAACTTTCTTCCCTCCCACTGATTCCTTATGAAAACCAAAAAGTAATAATATTATTTTTAACACAAAATCAGTTCAGAAAAATGTAATACAGAGGTTGAGCAGTTAAAATCTTGTGTGTCCGTACCAGGAAAATCCTAGAGCCACATGCTGAAAGCTCGCTCATATGCAAAAATATTTCTCATCAGGGTACTTGCTTCGAGAATGTTTCCTGAAACTGGAGTGGACAAATGTATAATTGTTCCTATCCCCAAATCACATCAAACATGAGAACATGTGAAGAATGATTATGATAACATGCTTCAAAGCTTTGTCACTACCTTATTATTGAGTTCGATTGCTTGTATCAGTATTTGCAGTTATTTTTGGCATTTCAGGTTTCCCCAACATATTTACAGGGTGTCTTCTTAAGTCCATAGCTCGGGCAAACAATGACCAATAATCTTAATATTTTGACTGCCTCATTTAACAATCATTGCAGACGTGCAATGTACTAACGCATGAAAAGTTAAAATGAAATGTCAACCCGACTAACTCCAGCTTCTTTGATGCCCAATGTTTTACTAGCCTCCCTTACTGTCCTGAGACTATCCCACATTTCCAGAGTGGCATAAGCATTTGAAAGCATAACATAAACTGAAGGGTCATTTGGTGAGGTAGCAAGAAGGTGGTCAGCAACTGCACCCACAAGCTTAGAATTCCTGTGAGTTACACAGGCGCCAAGCAAGGAGCTCCATATGGTTCTGTCAGGCTTGAATGGCATCTGAACAATTAAGTCCTCTACCTCATTGAAATGCCCAGCTTGACCAAGAAGATCAACCACACAATAATAATGTTCTAGATGAGGTTGAAGGCCATGAAGTTTCATGGACTTAAAGATGGACCATCCCTCCTCAATCAAACCAGAATGTCTGCAGGCACTAAGTACACCTAGAAAGGTAACTTCATTTGGTTTTAACCCTTTTTGGACCATTTCTTCAAAAAGTTCAACTGCTTCTGTTGCCCTTCCATTCTGTCCACATCCTACAATAATCCCTGTCCAACACACAACATCCTTCTCATGAACAGTATCAAACAAAGCTAAACCAGCGTCAATTTCACCACTTTTAGAATACATATCAATAAGAGCAGTGAGTGTAACTCTCTCTGCTTCATATCCACTCTTTATACAAAAAGCATGAACCTGTTTGCCACGTTGAAGACATGCTAAACTTGAACAAACTTTGAGAACACTGGAAACAACATATTGATCCACTTCAAGGTCCAGATTAATCATATCCCTGAACAATGAAAAAGATAGAGAGTTTAGTTCAACCTTGGAGCACCCCATGAGTAAACCAGACCAAGCAACAGTATCTTTTTTAGGAATCCTGTTAAAGAGTAGAAAAGCATCCCTAATCCTCCGCACTTTTGCATAGAGGTCTATAAGAATGCTTCCGACAACACAATCTAATTCATACCCACTACAAACAACCAAACCATGAACTTGAATCCCCAGTCTCAAATTGAGCAAGTTGATGCAGACCTTCAAAGCACTACTCAGTGTGTAAGAATCCATACATGAACCAGAACGATATATTCGCAAAAGCATAGCTATAGCAGTTATATTTTTTTCATTAACAACATACCCAGAAAGCATAGAATTCCAAAGTGCCAAGTTATCACAAAATGAGGTGCTGGAACCAGAGTTTTGATGAAACAACTTCAATGCTGCATTCAATGCATTGCAATTTGAATACATATCCACAAGTGCTGACAATGTAAAGCAGCTAGACTGAAAACCTAGCTTCAAAACGTAACAGTGAATTTGTTTCCCCATATCCAAGAAACCAACATAACTACACGTCTTAAGAGCACAAGGAAATGTGAACTCATCAAGCTTAAAGCCTTTATGATGCATTTTATACACAAACTCCAATGCACGCACGTTCCCATTATCTGCAAAACCACCAATGATACTGTTCCAAGAAGCACTATTAGGCTCCGGCATTCGATGAAACAAATCCACTGCCTCCTTCATCAACCTTTCTTTACAATGCCCCGAAATAATAATGTTCCATGATGTAGAATTTGCGGTAGAAATGATTTCATCAAAAACTTCTCTTGCATCTTTCAAACTCCGACATTTAACATACATATCCAAAAGGGTATTCATCAAAACAATATCATTATCTAATTTGTCTCCAGCAATTCTTCCATGAATCAGCCTACCTAGTTCGATATTTCCCACAAGACTACAAGCTTTTAAAACCACGGAATACATAAAACCATTGGGCACCTCTGCTTTGGAATCCAACATCTGGGTGTACAACTTTATAGCTTCTTGAGGTTGACCGCTATTGGTGTATGCAGAGACCATCGTCGTCCAAGTAACAATGTTTCTATCAGGCATTTCATCAAACAGTTTACGTCCTTCGTCCAAAAAAGTGGAGTCCGTATACATTGATACTAAGTTGTTCGCCGCATAAACGTTATGAGAAAACCCAGTTTTGATCAAATGAGAATGAAATGCATTTCCCTGTTTGATAGCGTGAAATCGCCCACAATGACGCAAAGCTGCCACAATGCACTTCAAATCCATTATCGTTATTTGTGAAAGTTAACTACTTAATGGAGTTCCCTATAATGGCGGGATAAGCAGGAAACCCACAAGAGGTCACGATTGACGTGTGCCCTGTAACTTAATATTGTTGAATATACTTGTCCGACTCCATTGCCGAGGTTGGACAGACCATTTAGACATGTCGTTTTTAATCACGATATAAGAATTATGAAAATAGTGTCTATCTAGGTATCTATCACCGTCTTGGATTGGATGTGAACTAGTCTTTTATAAAATGGAATTTGAAATGAATCAAATTATTACTGACATCCGCTTGCTTTGGGTTCAAGTTTTTGTTCGGCAAGATCGGTTGGTCATCCGAGCAATCAATCCATTGGGTCAGTTGTCCCAAAACAATAACCAGTGGGTGTCTCAGAAAACAATAATCATGCCGAATGAAGCAGTTAAAACATGTGGAAGCAGTCTAAGCGTATATGAAGGCAAAAGTATCTGCTACGCTTGTTCTTACAGGAAAGTAGAGTGAAAAAATCCGTTTGCATATCTACAGTCTTGATGTAAAACTATGTCACACTTAATCTCAGACCTCAATAGTCGAAAGCTTGAAAATCCAACGCAGCGCATGTCAGAGAACTATTAGAAACCAAGGCTTGAAAACTAGACAACAAAACAAAATTGATGTGGAGGAGAGCTTCTATGTTTTCATGCAAGACGTATGATTATAATGGAGAACTCCTCGGATACTCAAAATTGGAATTCCACCACACACCTGTAAGTGTAACAACTGCAATGACCATCTGCTTCTCTTTGCACAGCAGAACATTGGCAATGGACGGCAGAAAGCTAGCGTTCAAGAGAATAGCCTAGGCTGCAGTATGCGTGGTGGGTATTGCTGCTGAATGTACAAGATTAATGATAATAAACTATGTCATCTACTGGACTCGATCAGGGCATCATGAAAGTTAACTGGATGACCTGATCCAAGTGTTGAGTTATGGTATTGGAGACACCCGCATTCTGGCAAAGGATACATATAGATGGAAGTTTTTCTGTTGATCTTTTTAACTCTGGGTACCATCATTCCTTTGCGATCACTTTCAGTCAGCATTGCTTCCATTTGACCTTTGAAAGCCGTCCAGCTGTCAAACCAGTTAGTAGAAACTGCATTATCAAATCTGTACATTGATTGTTGTCAAAATCCTGGGTTCCACATTACCTTGTTATACAAACCTCTTGAATCTCTAGATTTAACAACCATAGGTCCATACCTCAAAATCAATCCAAATCCAATTGTCACATAAAATACCGAACGAGTAAACAATCTGCAAATGCATACTCCTATTTTCTAATTCCAGAATATTGCTATTATGACCAAGTAGGCACATTTTACATCCAGCAGGACTCCCAAAGGACTATACATGTTCTGACGTTTGATGTATATAAAATATGCATATATCTTTTGATAGTACGTTGTTATATTTTTTATCTAAATTATTTTAATATAATTGGTTTTATATCTTATTTTAAATAATTGTGGAAGCGTTATTTGAGAAATGACAACTAAGAAAATATAGGGGTTTACGAGTTAAAATATGAAGAAACACTATTTATGACAATACAATTTAGTAATGTACAGTCGTGTATTAGGCTATTAGCCCAAGTTCTTCTCGAATAAGGCTGAAGGTAATGTACTACAACCTATAATACGATCGCGTCAAACCTGTATTCCAATCCAAAATTTTGGCAAAAAGATACACGATCATATCCAAAACCGTATATATGATGGACAAAAATTACATAAGACAGTGACAATTAGAGTTTTCAATTAGGGTTAACTGCCCACTTAAAGAAAGCTTAAGAACACATTCGAAAGTCATTTCAATATAGAGATCAAAAATCATTCTATAGAAGCGATCTTCAACAAAGGATACCTTAGAATTTTATATTACATCAAGGAATACTGCCTTCATTTTAACTATTGTTTTCGCATTTGTAAGGATGATATGTGACTAAATAGTAAATACTTCTATATCTTAACGAATAATCGTATGTTTAATTTTAAATAAAGGTTTCTATGCATATGTATTGCTATTAATACTAACCATATACAGGCGAGAAATTAGGTCTAACTTTATCTACAAATAGATATAGTCGAGAGTACTTACGTGTATTGTCTTCAGCACATATATTAAAAATTGAATAGGGATTAAAAGATAAACCCACATGACTCTTTCAATATTATAATAACCTCTGTGGAGCTTCAAAGAATTTAGGACAATAAGAAAAAAGATGATAAGATAGAGATATTGGTTAATGAATCTACTTCAAAATAGGTGAGAGGTATCAAATTATTACACTAAGAAACTTAATAAGTCAACTCCTTTAATTGAATAAACATATAAGATGTAATTAAGAAAAACCTAACTAAATATTTTTTAAAATTGATATTCTTTTTATTATTATTCAGTGTTCTTGTAGTGACATATAAAATAGTGAGGATTTAGTTTTAACTTTAATTAAATCAACAGAATTTCACTTCATTACTAATTAGATAATAATTAAAAAATTAAGTTCAGTATCTATCAATTCTTCGTAGGATTAACTCTTATTATTACTTTACTAATACCAAACAACAGATATACTTCCCTAAATTGAATATTAAAAGAACAGAATATAAAATTTCACTCATCAACATCGTGCATGACACATATTACGCTTTAACTACTTCCACGGTGCATGCCAAGTTTGGACTGATCAAGACAGGACGACGGCTTCACACTGAAGTTTGCACAGGTATATTGCCACAAGCATCAAGCATTACCAACAAAGAAATATAATGCAATGTAGACGTCAAATACCTGATTCCCATGTCCTGCAGTAGAACCACAAGCTTGCGCTTATCAGGCCTAATGGTCTTTGCATGTCCATCAAAAAGGAATCTGCGATGGCCCATAAGAAAATGGGGGAAATTGCCGCCCTGAGTTGTTACAAAAACCTCGCTAAGCAAACAAACGGTATAATCCAATGCTGCCAACCTTGAAGAATAGCCCTGTGACAGGGATCAAAAGACATGAGAAATTCGGTGGCATATATACACTGAGACATCACGATTAAAGTAAAATCACATAAACGATGCACATGCAGATGCAGCTTGTGTCATATAAATTCTCCCGTTTTAATCTGCCTGATCTACTCATTCACTTGGATACACAAAGTTAAACTGAACAAAATTGTATAGATAAAATCATGAATCTAACTAGATTGAAAAAAAGATAGAAATATTGATCTAACATGCAATTTCATCTGCTGGGATTGTGTAATTCACTTTGTTAACCTTAGGAGTACTCTTGTCAAGAAAGTTACGAGATAAAAGGAAACATTACAGCTTAACGGCACTAATAGGTACAAAGGTAGAGAGCTTAAGGCATGCCTGGATGAGCAACCAAATTCTCAAGCTTCAGTTAAAAAATATCCCACTAAGCAAGAATGATAAATGACACAGATTATGAATGTTTCCTTGACCATGATTTATAGGAGGCTGTTACAAGTATTTACCTTAAAGGGGGCAAGCTCATCTGGAGTTGCAAGAGACTCCTTGGAGTAGATCAAAGGAAACATTTTCAGCATCGGGGCTAAATACCTTTCTGCTTGGTAAAGTTTACCCGAAGCTAAATAAATTGAAGTGTTGCTCTCAAATCCCATACCACGAAGCATCATCGCAACCTATGCTGACAGGAAAAGACATCAAGCAAAAGAAGATGTTATTGTTGATTTATTAGTGGATTTAGATTAGTATGCATGAGACAAGGAAGGTATAGAAAAGCAGGAAGCAGAAGCTTACAAAGTGTTTGTATCAAAGGCTCATATTAATATGACAAGTCACCAAAAGGCAAGCGAAGGAAAGAAATCCGAAGTACCTCCAAGGGTGTTAGAGGGCATTGACCATTTATACGATTATAACCCGGGATAATGATACGGTCTTTCTTCTTAAATTTATTTTTCCACCATCGTTCTCGAAATGAATCCATTTCAAACTTCTCAGAATCTCCTCCATCATACACACAGCATGAGAAGGCCACCATGTCCTACAGTTTGACAAGAAATATTAAGCAATCATTAGTTTAAATCGTATTATTTCAATAAGCAACATGAAAAGAATAGAAAGCATGCTTAGTGAATCACAAATAGATAGAACAGTCATACCTCCTCAAATCGGAGGTGAACAGACACATACTTTCCACCAGTCTGTGAGCTTTTATCAATCATTCGATTAACCATCTTTTGTGCAAGGTCAGATATTGAGGAAGAGAACTTCAAAGCTTTGTAATTTGCTAGGCATCTTAGTAACTGAATATGTGAAGGGACATTCATCGCCAATCGGTTGGCAAATGGGGCTATGCGGACAACCCTGATAAATGAATCACCAGATAAACAATGTGGAAGTATGATTCAACATATTTAAAAGCCAGAAAAAATGACAAGCGCAACAAAGTTGCAATGTTCAAATCGGCCATCCTTATATCATAGGATCATTTAACATATTTAAAAGCCAGAAAAAATGACAAGCGCAACAAAGTTGCAATGCTCAAATCGGCCATCCTTATATCATAGGATCTTTACTTTGGCTCTCAGCTTGTTCTCAGAATTTCCTGTTTCAAGTTGTGATAAACTATCGTTCACGTCGTACAATTAAACAAGAAAGAAAGAGGACATGCTTCAGAACATACCCTTGCTGCCGTAGAACAGGATAAACTTCTCCCAAGTAATAATTAGCTGAAGCCCAAGCTGGGACACGCAAGTTTGGAATATTTGTGATATTGTGTTGATACCTTTCCATCAAATCGTCTGGTAGTTTTGTCACTACTTTCACATAACCATCCAGAGTTTTGATAAAATGATCTTCATCATATATATCTGCAAACACACTATAAAGCAGGTGGATTTCACTTTATGACACACTCAGGATCAATACAATGACTTTTCAGGAAAGAAAATTCGTTGCAGCAAAGAATTCATAGTATACGTTTTGACATCTTCATGTGTACTTATTATATGGTTACTTAAGCATGAAGCTAGGCATTTGATACGGTTAAATGACTACAGGTTCGTTAACAGGAGTCAGATTACACAAGCCATACGAACTTCAATGAGCCATCTCTAGTGTCCAGGATAATATAACTAACACTATTATAGGAGTCTGGTTAAACTTCTAATAACCATAAGCATAGTAATTCCAGGAATATTGGCATTATCGGAAACAAAGACACAACAGAGTAAATAGCAGCACCCCCAGCATGCTTGCAGAATTTAAACTAATGTGGTCTTATTCCAAACCAGAAGTTGTGCAAAGAAGGGCATTTCATAATTTCAAAAAAGAATTACACCTGGTTTTTCACACTCAACGATACTGTCTTTAGGCACTTACAACCTTTCACTTAGTACACCTTATCACCTTAACTTAACATTTAAAACACATGAATGATGCAAGTCAGCTGCTCACCTTGGATCCATCCATACACTATTGAGGTCGAAGTAAGGGATAACTAAAACAGTATTCAGAAGTCCTGCCACTGCAACTGCATTACAGATCTAATACACACAAGGGAAGTGTCAGAAACAAGGCATGAGCACGTAATGGATATCAAGGCATTGCGGTCTGCACACCCGACACATCTTAATATTCTCAAAATTGTAAATAAAAGAAAGAAAGAAAGAGTATACCAAACAGACCAGTAGAAATGGTGGAGGACTCACCGCAGAACGCTGTTGATTTAGACCACCATTTGCCTCAACAAGCAGATAGCCGATGGGGCCAGAAGGCTCTACAATTAAATGGGAAAACTTTGGATTATCTTTCTCTTTAACTATTGGAACAAATGCAACTTGAGTTAACTCATTTCCCGCAAAACGAGAATTCTACATTCGTGAACTATAACACGCTAAATTCAAGATCGGAAAATCTTTCACCTGTTACAATGGGGAAATTCGGTTTATAAGTTGAATTAGAACAGCGTCTCCGGACTTTGAGCTTCCTTTTGTATTGCCACACAGAGGATAACTGCGCCAAGAAAATGGCCCATCATGCTCTGAGAATCAGAATTAAGTAGGTAAAAGGTACACAGATTTAGTATCGAGCGTCCTTCGAATTGCTGTCACAAGACATGAGAACTCTCTTCTTATTAGTCACTTTATGATCTAGTTCATTTTAAAAAATAACCCTATAGTCCATCTAAAATTTCCACCTTAATCTCATCCACCATGATCAGACGTAGAAGGCGCACTTCACATTACGTCTCAGAAAGGACAATTTAATTGAAGAACTGAGGATGAAAAAGAGATATAAGAGACGAAAGTAGCATCGTCTTTTCCATTTATTTTACCATTAAAGAGGAGAGAGATTCTCTTTTCGCTTGTCTTCTTCTCGCAACAATCAAATAAAAAACAAAAATCCAGAAGAAGTTAACGAAAACACAAAACAGGACTCAACAATCAACAACCTGAATAGCAGTAGAATTATCAGCTTGAATATGAGGCCAAAGTTTCTGAAACAACTGGTGGCTCTTGTACACAGCAACAGGGTAAGTAGTCTGTGCAAGAAACGCGGAGAACTGACCAACGCACATGATCAACGCCAAAATGTACAGTAAGGGCAAAACCAGGAGGTACTTGACGTTCCACCGGGAAAATACGCCGGCAGTGAAGCTGTCCCGCCGAGAATGGGACAGAGTTTTGGAGCGGAGCCGTCGTCTGCATTGCGAGTTGGTGTCGCAGGTGGGGCCTTCGCTGGCGTAACCGTTATTAGTAGGAGTGTTAGTACTGTAGAGTTTGGCTTTCATGGGTGAAGAATGGGTATGGCCATGCGCATACAGGAACAGATTCAAAGTGGGTATTCGGAGCTGCGGTTTATGTTTAGGAGATATGTTATTTGGGAAGACAGAGCGAGAGAGAGAGAGAGAGAGAGAGAGAGGGGTAGGCTTGGTCGGAGGGGCTCGTGCTCGTGCTGGTCTCCTCTCCAATAATGAGTGTTAGGTGCGATTAAGGGACTCGTAATTTTGCGCGCTCAAATCGCCGTACCTGTTCATTTGATCTTTTTACGTTAAAAATGTAAAGACAAAGTTAAAGCAAAACGTACTTTTAATAAATACAAGTCTAAAAAATGCAATTGTTTGATATATAATGAAAAAAAATGTCTCCTTGAATCTTGAAATTTTTAATATATATATGAAAATTCAGCAAATTCAGAAAAAAAAAAAGTAATCCCGACATAATACATTACCAAAGGAGAAAACATAAGCACGTGACTGAAGCATGATTCTTCAGACCATCAATTTCAGTTTTGGAGAAGGAAACAGGCATTGAATGCTTTTGCTAGCCACAAAAAGAAAAGTATAAATATTGTTGAGTTTAGCTCCTTTGTTGTCCCATATTAGTTGGGGATAATAATTGAGGTCAAGCTCTTACCTATATAAGGAGGTTGCTACCTCTTTGTTTAGTGCACCAAACAAAGTTAAAGATTTGTAATACAAATTTGTATATATATTAAATTCCTCCTTTGAGGTGCGAGTTGGAGAGTTTGTCTTGGGTATTTCTTTGTGGGTGTGTTGGTGTATTAAGAGATTGGTTGAGAGGAAAAATTGTGTGATTATAAGAATTTTTCACATAGTGGATTTTCTTCTCGGTGCCTGTGGTTTTTCTCCAGTTTGGGAGTTTTCACGTAAATTCTCTTGTGTTATTATTTTCTGATATTTTTGTCCATTAAATATCCTTGGGTGTGGGTTTGGAGTTCTAAATTCCTAACAAGTGGTATCAGAGCCAAGGTGTGTTTTTCTTGAAAATTCTGAGTATGCTCTGTGGTCGCAGTTTTGACTGATCTTCCACATCAGAAAAGATATTCTTGAGAAAGGTTCATTTGGTACGGTAGAGCTTTGGTGTGGTAGTGTGGAAGTACGTGTCTAGGAAAGTTCTGGCTAAGGAAAAACTTAGTATTTAAGTGTGTCCTTTGTGACCCACTTCTCTTTCTTGGGAACTTATTAGGTGTACTATTCATTTCTACGGTAAAATTCATTAAGGCAGAAGAACATAGAAAAAATGTCAGGAAATAGGGTTTCGAATCCTCTTAGATTTGAGGTGGAGAAATTCGCTTGGAGAATCAATTTTGGCTTGTGGCAGGTGCAAGTCAGGGTCATTTTGATTCAGTCGGGGTTACACAAGGCATTGAAAGGCTGACAAATCCCTGGTATTAGCACTACTACTAGTGATACTGGCAAAACAGCTACTACGGACAGATCTAGTATGAGCGATGAAGATTGGGAGGATCTGGATTTGAAAGCAGTAAGTGGGATACGATTGTGTTTGACTAAGAATGTCCTTGCGAATGTGCATGGAATATCTACAGTAAAGGAGCTCTTGGAAAAGCTCGAGGAGTTGTATTAAACAAAGGGTGTCTCAAATCGGGTATACCTAAAAGAGCAGTTTCATACACTGTGGATGAGGGAAGGTACTACAATTTCGAATCATTTAAGTGTTCTCAATGGGATCATCTCTGAACTGGAAGCTATTGGAGTTCGTATAGATGATGAGGATCAAGCTGTGAGACTCATTTGGTCTCTTCCACCTTCATATGAACACATGAAATCGATTTTGATTTATGAGAAGGAGAAGATAGTTTTTTCTGAAGTTACAAGAAAGCTCTTTTCAGAAGAGAGAAGACTGGGTGGTGGAAGACATGTTCCTCCTGAAAACTCAGCTCTAGTGGTAGCTGTATATCAGAAGAAGAACTCCATAAAGAAAAATATAGTATGCTGGACATGTGGACAATTTGGGTACGTGAGGAAAAATTGTTCGAGAGGTGGAGCGGGTTCAGCAAGAGCCTTTGGGTTAGTTAATGGAGAGACTGACAATGTTGCTAATATTATCTCTATGGATGATGATTTTGTTCTCTAAAAAAGGAGGAGGGGGGATGTACATTCTTATGGCATGTCGTTAAACCCAAAGTTGCCATGATAGAGGATGTGTTATTATTAGCGGGTCCACAATTTTGCACACGGGTATTGGTTTGGCATTAATGCAAGGCACGTGGTGAAATTTATGTTGATGGTTGATGAACTTTCAGGAAAGCCAAACATGAGAGTTGCACTATAATTTTTTTAGCAAGGTTATTTTTGACATGTGCCGAAGTAAAAGGCTTGGAAGTGGTTTATTCTAAGTGGGTATGCTTTTATGGTGGAGCATGATGCTGTGAAGCATGATAATTCTCTACATTGAGAGTTATGTTATTTTCAGGAGATCTTCATTGAGGTGGAGTGTGGTTGTGGGATCAACCAAAGTCACCAAGGTGGAGATTGTTGAGTTTGGCTCCTTTGTTGTCCCATATTGGTTGGGGACAACAATTGGGACAAGGCTCTTACCTATATCCGGAGGTTGCTACCTCCTTAGTTAAAGCACCAATACAAAGTCAAAGATTTATACGACAAATTTGACTCTAATTAAATTCCTCTTTTAAGGTGAGAGTTGGAGAGTTTGTTATGGGTATTTCTTTGTGGGTGTGTTGGTGTATTAGGGGATTGGGTGGGAGGAAAAATTGCGTGATTGTAAGAATTTTTCATATAGTGGATTTTCTTCTCGGTGCCCGTGATTTTTCTCCGATTTGGGAGTTTCCTTGTAAATTCTCTTGTGTTGTTAATATTTCTTTATTTTATGATATTTTTGTCTATCAAATATCCTTGGGTGTGGGTTTGGGAGGTCTAAATTCTCAACATTACTCGATCCCTAGGGTTTGTACTGAATTTTGAAAGCATCTTGATTTGTTCGTAACTTAGGGATAAGCCTCAGTTCTCATTCTTAACATATTACGAACTGGTCGAACGTAGTTTTAGTTCTTGAACTTATTGAAATAGATCCAAAAAGTCACTGAAGATATGTTGCTTGATAAGTACCAGTTTGGATCCTCTGTCCAAAATACATTTTCGGCATTGGACATAGTTATACATTCTTTAAACTTATGTCCAATGCCTAAAACGATGTTGTTTTTAGCATTAGATATGGTTGGTCATTTTGAACATTGGACATAGTTAGACAAGATTATTTTTGACAAAGCAAACACACGTAAAAGGGGATGAATTGTATTTAAAAAAATTTGCAAGGTATTTTAAATCTTTAAAATCCTTCTTAAAAAAATAAGTTGATAAATAGAAAGGTCCTATTAAACTTCGAAAGGAACCTGTTATCGTTTAAAAAGAAAGGATCCTTTTAGTTATTTAAAATATGAAAGAATTCTATTAATCGAAAGGATCCTAATCGCACTCAAAAGTAAAGAGGCCTGTAAATCAATAGGAACCTGCTAGAACTCAAATAGAAATAAGCCTGTTAATTGATAGGAGCCTGTTGACGCTTAAAGCAAAAAAAAAAACCTCTTATTTTATAGAAACAAAAGAAGCCTATTGACAAAAGTGAAAGAATTTCTTGAAAACACAAATATATAACGCAGAAATTTAAAAGTTAGGAAGAAAGAAAGAATGACATAGTAGATTTATATTGGTTCAGCTAACAACCAAGCCTACGTCTAGTCCCCAAGTATCCAACTTGAATATTTCACTATAAGAATCTGAATATTAAATTTGAAGAAGCTCTCCAAGCTCACAAGTACATATTTTTCAAGATTCTCCAACCTTTCACACTGAAGTGTATAACAAGCTTCTAAAAACTCATAGAAAAATAAAATGTAAAATCAAAAGTAAGTTTTCAAATAACAATTTATCTCTTAATAGAGTAATTTTACTTTCTAAGGCATAGTAAAAATGATATGACTCTCAAGCACATAGATGCTGCTCAAATGTTTCAAAAGCCTGTGTAAGTTTGATACTTCATAAGTGTTGTTGCTCTTGTTTAAATAGTCAATTTCTTCAACTAGCCATTGTTTCATCTTAATTCTGAGTTGACTTTGGATTTGTTGAAAAACCGGGTTGAGATCGAATCCCGACCACAGCGGAATAATCACGAAACTTTTTTGTGACTTTTGATTTATACCATTTTCATTGTAAAAGTCTTCAATATTTTTGTTATCAAATTCTCCTCCATGATAACTTCGAATCGATGTAATGTTATACCCTTTTTTAGTGTGAATTTTTCTACAAAACTTCTCAAAGACTTCAAAAGTATCATCTTTAGTTGATAGAAAATAAACCCATGTAAATATGAAAAAAAATCATCTACTATAACAAAACTGTAATGTTTTCCACCAAAACTTTGAGTCCTAGTAGGACCAAATAAATCCATGTGCATGACTTCAAGTGGCTGGTTAGTACTCACAATAATTTTTAGGAGGGAAGTTGCTTCTGATTTGTTTTCCTTTCAAAGAAGCTTCACAAACCTGACTACTCTCAAATTTCAAATTTGGCATTCCTTTTACTAACTCATTTTTGGACAATTTTGATAAAATGCTCATGTTAGCATGTCCAAATCTTCTGTGCCAGATAAGTGACTACTTTTTTATTTAGACAAAACACTTGCCTCTTTGAGAAGATATATCTTCCAATTGAGCACAGTATATGTTCTGATTTCTAAGACCAATGAATACAAAATTATTATTAAGATTGTCAATTATTTCACAGTGTGATGCATATAAAGTAACTCTGTAACCTTTATCACACAATTGACTTTTACTAAGCAAGTTAATCCATCAACAAAAAGAACATTATCAATAGAAGTAGAGTTAGGATCACCGATTTACCAATTCCGGTGACTTTTGCCTTGTTTTTATTAGCAAAGACAACATTATCTTTGTTTTTCCTTTTAATATAATTGAAATACGATATTTCACCTGTCATGTTTCTTGAACAACCGCTATCAACTATCCATCGATTTTCCTTTGTCTTTGTTTTGAAGCATATTTGTAGAGTGTATTATCTCATTTTAGGTACCCAAATTTTTCTGGGTCCTTTCACATTAGTAGTTTGACTTTTTAGTCTCCAAACCTACATTTAAGATGGTTTTCTACATTTTCTAAAAGTAACAAGAGTGACTAATATGACCATATGTACCACAATAATCGCACAAAACGGATGAATGATAGTTTTATGATTTTTTTCCACTTATAAAGTTCCTACTATTTTTGTTATAGCTACTGCAGGATTTAACATAGAAGTTTTTGTACGTTCTAATATTATTATTTTCATTATATCCTATTTCAACTTTATCAAAAACACATTTACTACTCCCAATAATGCATCAAGATTATTTCTACCATTGACAAAATTAGCAAAAACTTTTTCAATATAAACAATTTTCTTAGCACGTTTTTTTTTCAAGTTTTAAGGCAGTAACTTTCTCTTCTAATTGTTTTATCTTAGTAGAGCCATTTTCAAGCAATGAGTTTCCTAACTGAATTATTTTTAGTTCAAAGCATTCTTTTTCAAAAATTGCTTGTTTATGATCATTTCAAGAGAAGTGACTTTAGACAACAAATCTTTGTTTTTCGATTCTAATAATTTAATCTTATTCATTAAAGATTCATCATTATTTTTTGACTTCTCAACCTTTTTGAAATACTGCACTATTAATGTTTTTGCGCTGATCATATAAGTTATGACATGTGTCTCTCAATTTATCAATTTCAATATCAGAGTTAGAATAATATACCTCATCATCTCCTGATTCGGCCATAAATCAAACATTGTTGGCTTCCTCAGGCTCTTCTTCTTTAAAGTTTCAAAATCCTCATCTGACTAAGCTATAGTCATAGCATGCTTTTTGGGTTTTCTATTTTCTATCTTGTCTTTTTGAAGAAGAGGGCATTCTAGTCTTGTATGTCCTTGCTTCTTGTAGTGAAAGCATATGATTTGATTATTTCGTGTATTGATATTGTCGCTACTGCCTTTTGATAGGAACTTGTGTTTCCAGTTTTCTTATTTCCTTCTCTTTTCTTCATAAGTTCCTTTTTGTAGAGGCAAACAAATTTTCTGACCATAAAGTTTAATTCGTTATCTCCATCTATTTGCAACTCAGTGTTACTTTCATCATCATTTCATGGATTTGATTCATCAACTGCTTTTAGAGCCTCTTCTGTATGAGGATCCTTCATCTCGTCTAAGCTGGATTTTATAAATCATTAAGCTTGCTCTTAACTAGTCAAGTGAGATTGTATCAAGATCTTTTGTAGTTTCAAGAGTTGTAACTTTAGGTCTCCATTCCTTTGGTAATGATCTTAGAATTTTTGTTACCAGCTCGTCATTTGGATATATCTTGCTAGGTTTTTCAAGGCAGTGATGATGTTATTGAAACGTCTGAAGAATGTGTTTATTGTTTCTCCCTGTTTCATGTAAATAGTCTCGTATTGATGCACTAAAAGACTTATTCTATGTTTCTTTACCTCATTCGTTCCTTCAAAAGTAAATTAAAGCTTGTCCCACATTTCTTTTACAGTAGAACAGTAAGATATCTTTTCGTACTCTTCTAGAGATAGTGCACAGATCATATAATGTCTTGCTTTGGCATTCATCTGTGCATTTCTTCTATCAGCATCAATCCACACTTCTACGTTGTTAGTAGCAGGAGGTGTAGCTCCATCTTTGATAGCTTGTTAGATTTCGATATCCATCAATTGAAGATAGATGGTCATTCTATTTTTCCAATAGGAGTAGTTGTTTCCGTTAAAGTATGGAGGATTCGAGATGGATTTTCCTTCAAGGCTTCTTAAGTTGTTTGCCATTATCTATCACGTACTCTAAAACAAAATAAGAGTGAAACTTGTCTCTGATACAAAATGACAAAGCAAACACATGTAAGAGGGGGGTGAATTGTGTGTAAAAAAAATTGAAAGGTATTTTATATCTTTAAAATCCTTCTTAAACAAAATGAGTTGATAAATGGAAAGGTCCTATTAAACTTCAAAAGAAACCTGTTAACGTTTAAAAAGAAAGGATCTTGTTAGTTATTTAAAATATAAAAGAATTCTATTAATTGAAAGGGTCCTAATTGTGATAAAAAAGAAAGAGGCCTAGGGGTGAGCATTATTCGGGCCGGCTCGATTATCCAGCCCGACCTGAATTAATTCGGGTAATAAAATACTAAAATACGGGTAAATCGGGTCGGGCCGGTACTACCCGAATTGTTTTCAGTTTGGGACGGGTAACTCCGAAAAAAATTCGGGTTACCCGATTACCCGAATTAGGTTTAAAAGAATTATGAAAATATATTTCGTTATTTTTCTTGTAGAATTAACAGATTAATTATGCTAGTTAATTGAAATATTTGGTTATATTATTAGTGAATTCAACTATTTGTTTTGTTTTATGTCTCTCAAATGAGATATGAGAATGTAATTCAAGTATTTAGTTATTTTGTGTAATTTTTGAAAGAGAACCAAACAAAATTTCGGGTAACCTAAAATTACCCGATTTATCCTAATTACCCGATCAGGCCGGGTAAGTTCAGGTAATAAAAATTTGAGTTCGGGCCGGGTAAGATGAAAAAATTTTGGATAATTCAGGCTTTACCCGAATAGTAAAAATTTGGCCCGATTAGCCCGAATGCTCACCCCTAGTCACGTAGCAACCATGTCATGTGAGTTGAATTTGCCACAAATACTCTCATAAGTTTAAACTCCGTCGTTTTGTGTGTATAAATAGAATTTTTAATAATAACTTAACGGCAAAGAGGATGGATAATATATTAACCAAAATAGAAGGGTGGTATTTGATAATTTTTAAAAAATGAGAAATAACGTTATATTCTATCAAATTGTAACTTAGAAAACATGAGAAATATAAAAAAAAACATATCGTTCAGTCCAAATAGTGAAAACTTAATTTCTCTTAAATAAGTTCTCGGATTCAAATTTTATGAAAAAGACATTAAGTGATGAGAAAATATTAACACTCTCTGAGTGGGATTTGATCTTTTCTCAACCTTTTGTCCTTTAAGTAGATTGCTACTAGATTTTTATTTTTCTTTGTTTGGTAGAAATGCTTTTAGTTAAAATAAACTACTATAGCAATGTAATATAAGCTTAGAAATGTCAATAGGCTTGGCTGATCCGAGCTCTATCTGACTCGACCTGAGTGATGTAATATAAGCTTAGAAATGTCAATAGGCTTGGCTGATCCGAGCTCTATCTGACTCGACCTGAGTGAGGTTTCAAGTCTGATTGGGTTCGATTATTTTTTATTTTTATAAAAATTCAAAGAAGGTATCATTTTATGTAAAATTTGAACTTAACCTTAATCCGAAATTCGTTCAACTTTAGTCGAGCATGTTAGTTTTGAGTCTGATCGAACTGATATAATTTTAAAATTAAGGTAAAAATTTATGTTTATAATTAAAATTAAAATTTTATAAAATTGAATTTTATTAATTTACAAATTTTATATTAAATTATTTTTCTTAACTACTTTCATTAGAATTGATCCACATTTCTAACCACCCAGACCACATTGAGAATAAGTGGAATTGTGAAATTAATGCTAAGAAAAGAAACAAATCAAATTTAATTTGGAATAGAGAGTTTTTTATTTATATTTTATTTATCAAGTGTATGAAAGAAAAAATATATTTCATATTTATACTTTCTGATGGATCTTAGTACTGATAATAATTGAATCTAGTTCGACCGGTTTGAATTTATTAGGACAAATCTTATTTGACCAGATGTCAAGCTAAATTAGGGTACGAGATTTAACTCGAAAGATTTAATTATCTGTTCAAAATGACATTATTTTAAAAATTTTATCTCAAATAATATTATTTGGGGCCAATCGCTTCGATATAGGCTACATTTTTACGAGGTTAATGACGAGTCCGACCCGACCCAATCTATTGTCATATTTAATGAATCTAGTAAACCTAATTTAACTATTGGCCAAAAAAAAAACCTAATTTAACAAAAGATTGATGTAGTCTTAAAGCCCATAACTTGAAGAGCATAATGAACCCATCAAAGTTGTTTTGAGCTGAAGCTTTTTTTGGGGTAAATTTTTAAACTTTGAAACTTGCCCACCAAGTTAGAACACACTACGAGCTTAAATGGATTAAACTCGGTTCCCCCATAACTAATTGCCAGTTAGGTTTCAGCCAAATTATTCCTGATTTTGATCGAGGTAAGGTTCGTAATTGGGTTCCAATTTTGTTTTTTCGGATATTTAGCCATTAATCTGGTGAGCTTATTTCAATTCAGCGTCTTGTCGATTATGACCGGAACTTATTCACATTTTTTCACTTGATGTTTCATGGCGTGAACACTTTTGTTTAAATCGAACATGGGTTTTTGTTGGTTAGTGGTTATGGTGCATGGATTCATTCGAGTATGGCGTTTACTGGCTTTAGCTTAGAGTTTTTTTTGTGTAAATTATCTATCTTGACCATGTTTTTGAATTTGTTTCTGAAAAACATGGTGGGTTGTGATGTTTGTATGTGAATTTGAATCCAACTTTGCTTTTAAAGTTCTGGGTTGAGTGTTTCAAACAGGGAGTTAGCCTTTTTCCATATCCCACTTTCAGAACTTGAGAATCTAGATTCTATAAATAGAGTGAATAATTTTACAGTGCACGTGTCTTGACCGTGTCGTTGAATTTGTTTCAGAAAATATTGGTGAGTTGTGATTTGCTGCAAGTGATTATGGAATTGAATTTTTGCTTTTTAAGGATCTGGTTTGAGGGTCTCAACAAGGGAGTTAGCTTTTGTCCTAACCCATATTCAGAACAGGAGAATCTAGAGTGTATAAAATAGAATCATTAAGTTTACAGTGCTTGGCCATGTTGTAGAATATGTTTCTGAAAGATTTGGTGGCGTGTGATTGTTGTAAGTGAAATCCAGCACTTCTTTGAAGGTTCTGAGTTGAGTCTTTAAACAAGGCTCTGGCTTTTGTCCTATCCCCATATTCAGAAAATTGAGAAGTCAGAGTCTATAAATATAATTGAGTAATTCTACTTTTTTAAGAAGTTGGCTTGAGTTTTTTGGTTATATGGAAGTTGCTTAAATTTTCAGTTGTTATTACGACTTCTTGCCCATTTAAGTTTCTTTGCACAAGTGTTCCTTGGTTGACTGCAAATGCTTAGCTGAAAAGCAGAGGTGTGACACTATGGACAGGAACTTTTGTTTATACTCTTTTTCCTGATTTGGATGATTCCTGATGTTGTATAGACTACAATAATCAATTGTTGTATTGCTTTGATAACATTTTGTGAAACTTGATTCTGTTAAAAGCTTGGAAATATTGAAGATGGAAACACAAAAACCTCAGCAGGAGAAGCAGTTGCCTCCTGCTGTTACTTCATGTCGAAAGAAGAAGAGCGAGGAAGCAACATTTCTTGAGGACGTAAAGGATCACATAGATGAATTCATCCATGCCTCCATGGATGAGCACAAGACTTGTTTCAAGAAGACCATTCAGAAGGTGAATTCAAGTTCACCCTTGCTTTACTCATCATATGATTTATGAATATCGTTGTCTGGCCTAAGAGTTTGATTCGTTTTCAGATGTTCGGAATGTCAAAAGTTGTTGCTGCAAAGAATGCAGAAACCAAGGAAGTTGAAAGTTCTCTTGCCCTCCGAACAGTGGTATCAAACCAGTAGCATTTACTCTGGTTTTGTCCATATCTACATAAAGAAAGTTCATGTAGTTCTGGTTCTGCAACAGTTTTAAATTTCAGGTAGCTTGAGTGAATTCAAATGGGAAAGAAGCTAAACTATGTTTTGAGTGGGATTTCACTTGAAAGGATCTTTAAAGACAGATAAACGTGAGTTTTGTAGTTTAGCAATCAAATTAACTGGGAAAGAACTTTTGATTCTTTCCAACTGAATTAGGCGAAAGTATGCTCAAACACTATGCCTTTGCAAGCTCCCTTGGTCCTGTGACTTGAAATAAACAAAGAGGACGTTTCACGAATGAGTTTCCTGATTCCATATACAAGTTTACGATCCAAGCCATCCCCAGCCAAGCCTAATGATTTTGTTTGGATTTATCAATACAGATCAGACAGTGTTTGACTTTGACATGAACTTGTTGGACTTAAAAAGAGAAATGGGCCTATCTCAATTTCTTATCAACTAGTCTAAAACTCGATGGGCTTGAATTATGCCACCCGATTCCGAATTCAAGCCTGCTTTGATTGCCCAAAGCGATATGGTTCTGGCAAAATCTTTTAAAATGACGTTTTACTGTAAGAGTTTCGGCCATTTAAGTTCAACATCAAACCGTGTCTTAAATTCGAGCTTAGATTAAAATTTTAATCATTTTAAGCAACAACTTGGGTAAGATTTGTTTTTTTTTTAATGTCTAGGTTTTTGTGCATTTATATTTTGAAAACGGAAGAACCTGTAACCGCTATCTTTTTGGATGTGCATTAGGTAAATTTCTGGATTAACATAATAGCTTGCAAAGTATGCTAACCGGATATTCCACAGTCCGCACTAGGCAAGTCTTATACGACAGATTCAATCGAGAGAGCATAAATAGGGGGATTTGAACACAAAACTTTTACTCACATGTATCTTTAGTCCACCGACTCGACCACCCTCTCGGGTTTTTTTTGTGTGCATTTGTAGTTTTAAAACATAGTTAATATTATTAAAATAAATGATAATTTTTAAAAATATTGAAATAAAAAAAATAAAAATTAAACCAAAACGTAACCAATTGAACCCTTAAGTATAACTTTGATTCAGGACGAAGATTTATTATGTCATCCAATAAGTTGGGAGGCAAGGCTTGGAGAGGCTTATGCTTCTCATACTGCCTTGTAAGGAAGATGTTGAACAAATCAAGCAATCTTGAGAAATTTCCGGGCTTGGATTTTCTCATTCTTATACCATTAGGGGAATTCTTGTTCTAATTAACCCAATTAGCAAACTAATCCACAGATCAAGAGCTGATTAGACCTGTAAACTTGCTCTTAATAATATTATAGCTCAAAAGCAGTACATGCAGCATGTATCCATCATGTTGCTGTCTTTATGTTTATGAACACTAGGGCCATGTATGTCCTCTCTGCAACACAAAAATCCACACTTTAAATAACCAACCAATAATCTTGGAGCCATGATCTGATGTGTCGCAAAAATGGGCACATGTTCCTCCATTGGAGGAGATTATTGCAACTACCTTAAAACATTGGAGCATGAGACAAAGAGTTGTCCTGTTGAGGATTCTAGTGTTCCATATTATTAAGCGAATATATAGATTGTGGTGTTTTGGATTAGTCTATAAGCAAGTTTTTGTAGAGAAAGTGTATATATTTTATATGGGAATCTTATGAACGTACAATAGGGAAAAAAAAAAAAGGAATCAGAAGATTCCCCTGACAGATGAATAGATGCATATAAAAATTCCAGATGAAAAAGAAACAGAGAACCATTTATTTCGATTCTTGATAATCAGAACTTGCAGTATATATTGCTGCTTTACGACCTTGAATTGCCTGGAAGAGTAAGATTAAGCAGTAATGAGTACTCTCACATGTCTGAATGGAACTTCAGATTCTTTCTTCATCCTGTAAGAGAAAGCAACAAAACTGAATAAGTGATGCTTTTATGATGATTGAAACAGTTCTGCAGATACCAGTTTCAGTGACTCAGCAGCTCTGGACTCTTGAGGTTACGTATCCTTGTCGTTAAAGGTACTATTGAGTCATAATCTATGTGGGTTTTAAGCTTTGTAGAAAAAGCATGAAACTTGCTTGCTTTTTGAGTGTGTTCACGAATTGGGTTGATAAGAAATCATGTAAAAAGTTCACAGTGGAGCCACTTTATTAGGTTTTCTGTGATATGACATGTCAATGAAGTCAAAGCATGCATGCTTCTCACTTATCCTCAAGGTCTTGTTGCTTTGTTGGTGTCAGGTGTTTACCAAACAGTTGCAGATTAGCTATATGTTGATTGGAATCATTATGTTTAGATTATGAAACTTGCAAATACCTCTTCTACCAGTAGTCCTGTAGTTAGGATATGGAACTTGGCCTGACTCAATGTACTTAACATCCTGCACAAGCAGCTCATAGTGCCTCTTAACTTCTTCTGCAGTTTTCCCACCAACTGCTTTGGCTACATTGTACCATCGATCAGGTGTGTCCTTGTCATAAACTGCCAATGCCATTTCAAAGTCCTTGTTCTGCTGAACTGTCCAAGACGAGGAGATTGAACTTGATGCCATTTTCTTCTCTGACGAGACCTGAACAAATTGAAAAAGAAAATGGAGAGTAGAGAGAGCTTTGTATTGATTGTTGATGGGTTATATAAGGATGATATGGGAAAGTGAGAGGAGTTCAAGGTATGGTATATGCAAAGAAAGTGGCAATATCTGCTCTTTATAAGCAGAGATAGAGTGGGGTAGAGCCAGTTGGCAAAGAAATCTTCCAATTTGAATCAGAATTTCAATGATTTGTTTCTTTAGGAACCACAAAATAGAAGATGCAAGTGAACCAGTAGAGCTTAAGCAAGCAAGATATAGAAGAACACCGTTTTAAGTCCTTTTCGGTACTTAATATCAGATAGGAAACCTACGGTCTTAATTCTAACCATGTTTTATCTAATTATACAACCTAAAGTTAAAGAGAAGCTTTAATCCAGAAGATCTCATAATTCTTTTCAATTTAACTTTGTTTCTGCAAAGTCTCACATCCTTTTGTCCATCGAACTTGCTTATTTCTTGGATACTGGAGATGATAAACAAGTAGACGTGTCAAGGTAACCTCTGTAATCTGTTGAAAATTTCTGCAGATTCATAGCTTTTTCCTGCTTTAGTTCTATTTTTTGTAAACAGGACCGTTTGGTAGGTCCAAGCTGCAAAAGCAAGATCAACCCTTTGTGTTGGACCAATGGTGGTTGACAAAATAAATTTCTTAATGTTTTGATAATAATAAAATGTATAGAATTGGTAAGAA